>CATOUR010000699.1:0-33090 GCA_951848785.1 Callosobruchus maculatus | reverse complement strand
TTTGATTCTAGTATACATTTATGGGTCACTAGCAAGCTTTAAAATAAATTTATATTTTGGTTCCAGTAGTCAGCCTTCTTGATAGGTGATTCGTAGAGATAACCTGCGTATTGGCTTGTTTTATGTTATGACATCCAAGAACAGGCAAAGATTTCCTATCATAATATTTGCACATTTTATCGAATCAATATGAATCCGACAAACTTCGAATTTGACTATACACAAACAAGCAAACTTCGTAGAAAAATAAAGACTAAACTTGCGAAGTTCAAAGAAAGAATCCAGAACGAAATAGATGACTGCCGCACAAAGGAGTTTGAAGACGAAACCGATTCTAAGAAGTTGTCAGAGGAAAAAAGGCGCAACTCAATTGAGTCCTTAAATAACGCTAATACTGATGACGACAAAGGTGTTATCATTGCTGCTGGAGAGACTAGGTGAGATGAAAGATGAACAGATTAAGTAGAATAAAAAGACATAGTTTATCAATAATAAGCAACTAAAAGTTATATTTTGATAGTCTTGCGAATTTCGTTATATAAAGCTGTGAGAAATTCCGAAATACAGGCATCCGCTAATGATCTGCAAATTATTTATCATTTTGATGTCGGTCTGTCGGTCTGTCGGTCTGTCGGTCTGTCGGTCTGTCGGTCTGTCGGTCTGTCGGTCTGTCGGTCTGTCGGTCTGTCGGTCTGTCGGTCTGTCGGTCTGTCGGTCTGTCGGTCTGTCGGTCTGTCGGTCTGTCGGTCTGTCGGTCTGTCGGTCTGTCGGTCTGTCGGTCTGTCGGTCTGTCGGTCTGTCGGTCTGTCGGTCTGTCGGTCTGTCGGTCTGTCGGTCTGTCGGTCTGTCGGTCTGTCGGTCTGTCGGTCTGTCGGTCTGTCGGTCTGTCGGTCTGTCGGTCTGTCGGTCTGTCGGTCTGTCGGTCTGTCGGTCTGTCGGTCTGTCGGTCTGTCGGTCTGTCGGTCTGTCGGTCTGTCGGTCTGTCGGTCTGTCGGTCTGTCGGTCTGTCGGTCTGTCGGTCTGTCGGTCTGTCGGTCTGTCGGTCTGTCGGTCTGTCGGTCTGTCGGTCTGTCGGTCTGTCGGTCTGTCGGTCTGTCGGTCTGTCGGTCTGTCGGTCTGTCGGTCTGTCGGTCTGTCGGTCTGTCGGTCTGTCGGTCTGTCGGTCTGTCGGTCTGTCGGTCTGTCGGTCTGTCGGTCTGTCGGTCTGTCGGTCTGTCGGTCTGTCGGTCTGTCGGTCTGTCGGTCTGTCGGTCTGTCGGTCTGTCGGTCTGTCGGTCTGTCGGTCTGTCGGTCTGTCGGTCTGTCGGTCTGTCGGTCTGTCGGTCTGTCGGTCTGTCGGTCTGTCGGTCTGTCGGTCTGTCGGTCTGTCGGTCTGTCGGTCTGTCGGTCTGTCGGTCTGTCGGTCTGTCGGTCTGTCGGTCTGTCGGTCTGTCGGTCTGTCGGTCTGTCGGTCTGTCGGTCTGTCGGTCTGTCGGTCTGTCGGTCTGTCGGTCTGTCGGTCTGTCGGTCTGTCGGTCTGTCGGTCTGTCGGTCTGTCGGTCTGTCGGTCTGTCGGTCTGTCGGTCTGTCGGTCTGTCGGTCTGTCGGTCTGTCGGTCTGTCGGTCTGTCGGTCTGTCGGTCTGTCGGTCTGTCGGTCTGTCGGTCTGTCGGTCTGTCGGTCTGTCGGTCTGTCGGTCTGTCGGTCTGTCGGTCTGTCGGTCTGTCGGTCTGTCGGTCTGTCGGTCTGTCGGTCTGTCGGTCTGTCGGTCTGTCGGTCTGTCGGTCTGTCGGTCTGTCGGTCTGTCGGTCTGTCGGTCTGTCGGTCTGTCGGTCTGTCGGTCTGTCGGTCTGTCGGTCTGTCGGTCTGTCGGTCTGTCGGTCTGTCGGTCTGTCGGTCTGTCGGTCTGTCGGTCTGTCGGTCTGTCGGTCTGTCGGTCTGTCGGTCTGTCGGTCTGTCGGTCTGTCGGTCTGTCGGTCTGTCGGTCTGTCGGTCTGTCGGTCTGTCGGTCTGTCGGTCTGTCGGTCTGTCGGTCTGTCGGTCTGTCGGTCTGTCGGTCTGTCGGTCTGTCGGTCTGTCGGTCTGTCGGTCTGTCGGTCTGTCGGTCTGTCGGTCTGTCGGTCTGTCGGTCTGTCGGTCTGTCGGTCTGTCGGTCTGTCGGTCTGTCGGTCTGTCGGTCTGTCGGTCTGTCGGTCTGTCGGTCTGTCGGTCTGTCGGTCTGTCGGTCTGTCGGTCTGTCGGTCTGTCGGTCTGTCGGTCTGTCGGTCTGTCGGTCTGTCGGTCTGTCGGTCTGTCGGTCTGTCGGTCTGTCGGTCTGTCGGTCTGTCGGTCTGTCGGTCTGTCGGTCTGTCGGTCTGTCGGTCTGTCGGTCTGTCGGTCTGTCGGTCTGTCGGTCTGTCGGTCTGTCGGTCTGTCGGTCTGTCGGTCTGTCGGTCTGTCGGTCTGTCGGTCTGTCGGTCTGTCGGTCTGTCGGTCTGTCGGTCTGTCGGTCTGTCGGTCTGTCGGTCTGTCGGTCTGTCGGTCTGTCGGTCTGTCGGTCTGTCGGTCTGTCGGTCTGTCGGTCTGTCGGTCTGTCGGTCTGTCGGTCTGTCGGTCTGTCGGTCTGTCGGTCTGTCGGTCTGTCGGTCTGTCGGTCTGTCGGTCTGTCGGTCTGTCGGTCTGTCGGCCTGTCGGTCTGTCGGTCTGTCGGTCTGTCGGTCTGTCGGTCTGTCGGTCTGTCGGTCGATCTGTCTGTCTGTCTGTTGGCGTTTGTCTAACGTCGTAATCTCAGTAACCGCTGCATGGATTTTGTTGAAATTTGGGTAGCGATGTGTTGTGGGGTCGTAGTAGCTAATGCTCCTATAATTTTGGAAATCGTTGTACAGGGGGCGGACTAATTAGCAAAAACCGAAAATTTTCACATGTTCATTAAACTTCGTTTTTAGGCATTTTATGGGGGAAAAATCGCGTCAGTGGCGGCGCAGCAATAATAAAAACACCAAAAATATAAAAACAGCTCAAACTTTGTTTTGAGGCGTTTTAGGAGTTCCTGATCATTTTCTACTTTTTTTTTAGTGGGGGTGAATTTGGGGTGGTTGGAGGGTGGAGGGTTATAAAGCTGAAAAATTTGTTGTATTGATAATGGGCTGACCATTGACCTGTGCATGAAAAACCTAGCGGCATAATACACTTTTTTAGGTCCATCCGAACATTAGCTTGCTTATTATAGAAACCAAGGGACTTAGAATTTATGATGTAGGTACATACATATTGTTTTAGATCGTTATATACCGCGTAACCCAAAATGGTTGAATTGATTTAAATGAAATTTTGACACAGTATTACTACCGCGGCCAGGATGGAAGGCGCGTATGATTTAGAAAAATCATGTCAGTGGCGGTGCAGCAATAATAAAAAAATTAAAACATAAAAACAGCTCAAACTTCGTTTTTATTTGTTTTAGGGGTTCCTGATCACTTTCTACCTTTTTTAGGTGGGGGTGGAGTTGGGGCGGTTGGGGGGTGGGGGGTTGTAAAACTGAAAAATTTGTTGTATTCATAATAGTTTGTCCGTTGACCTATGGAAGAAATACCTAGCGGCATATTACACTTTTGTAAGTACTTCTGAACATTGGCTTGCCTATTACAGAAACCAATTTTGTGATGTATACATACGAGTTTTGCTTTATTTTGTTCTATGTATATTGCGTAAAGCGAAAATTATTGAATTGATTTTAATGAAATTTTAACACAGAATTTACTGCCGCAGCGAGAATGGAAAACGCGTCTGTTTCTGAAAAATCGTGTTAGTGGCGGCGCAGCAATAGTAAAAAAACTAAAAATGTAAAAACAGCTCAAACTTCGTTTTTAGATGTTTTGGAGGCTCCTGATCGTTTCGCATCGCCCAGTTGAAGCATGCAGAAGAAACTGTGGCGTCCTAGTTCCTAAAGAGGGAGACGCAAGAAACTATTTACGAGAGCTTTTGCGTTGGATGTCTTTTTGCGGTCGGGTGGGCGATGATTCGGTTGCAAGGGAATTTCAAACTATAGCTTCAGGCAATGGAGAAATAATAAAATTTTATCATCATCATATTGTGTGGGAAGTACTGAGTCAATCAACTTGACTCCATTTTTTAGTTATGAGGTTCATAACAGAACTGTTAGTAATTCAAACAGCTCAGACGTACCCCACATACCACAACTTTATTCCACAGAAGTTTTTCATACAATGCAGCCACTTTTTATAATCGATCAAATAATTGTTTTAAAATACAGACACTGTCATGTTTTCGTACATTTGTTAAAAACATGCTACTTGCTAGAGACTGATTACTGAAGCTAGACTTCTGATCTGTAGCTGCTTGTTATTACAAGTTTCCTTTAGTAGCTTTTCACCAAATTAATAAGAGATTTTCTTTTTCTTCGTTAGGTAACCATCCTAATAAACCTTAGGTGACCGTATTAATATTTTACGTATTTTTTTCATTTATTTTTTTATTTTCTCTATTCGCTATTCGAACAGTGTGAATCGTTTGTTTGTGCTCTCGTTTCTTTCGTTGTTTTGAACTGGTTGTGTACATTTGTTTACCCTGGGCTATACATGGTGATGAAGAGGATAAGTTGCCCTATAGGATGGAGTAATTACCACCTGCATCTGTTATGAATTACAGAAAATACAAATGCATTTGTATGTGTGTAATAGTGAAATTCGAGAGGTGCTAACGAGTGAATAAAAAGTCTGCTATTTTTTGCTCAGTCCAACGAAATTCCAGTACTACGAGTTCCAGTGGCGTATCTTCCTAAATTTGGCTGAAATGGAATTTTGTACTAATTGCAAAAAGCAGTTTGAATCTTCAATTATTTTTCCATGTGACAGCTGCAATAAGTTATTTTGTGCAGCGTGTGGTGATTTGACTGCATCGGAGATTAAATGTCTACAACTGAAAAATAAACGTAAACTGAAATTTTATTGTGATGCGTGTGAAGAAGGCCTATGTAGAGTTCCTGCATTAATCAAGGAGGTTGCCGACTTGAAGGACAGCATCAATAGAATAAATGAGATATTGGATAAACAAACTTCTCTGATAAATCAGAAAGGCTCAAATTGCAATATGGAAGATATCATTTCTGAAATGCTAGATAGGCAAAATCGTGCGACCAACGTGATCATCTACAATATAAACGAATCAGTTTTAAACACACAATCTGAGCGTAATAAAAATGACAAAGAACTTGTACAAAAGATATTATCAGATTTACCTATTGAAAAAAACAATTTGAAGGTGTTCCGTCTGGGAAGGTTTATACCAAATAAAGTTCGTCCAGTGAAAGTCATCCTAAATTCAGTTGCTGACGCTAGGCTCATTCTGAGGAACAGAAATGATATAAGTAAAAATGGAGTCAAAATTTCCAGCGATGAAACAAAGGCCCAAAGAGACTATTTTTCCAAAATCAAGGCTGAACTGAACCAAATTGTTGCCAGAGGTGATGACTCCAAAACCATCAAATTTATAAATAACAAACCCACAATTGTTAATAAGACGTTGCAAACCAGACGAAAAAACTAGAAGTCAGCCCTGATATACTCTACAATACTGATATTTTATACATAAATGCCCAAAGTGTAGTGAAAAATAGAGATTTGATTCATATGAGCCTTGTACAGTATGACCCAAAAATGATTCTGGCAAGTGAAGCAAGGACAACTCAAGATGTAGAAGACTGTGAAATTCAAATCGCCGGATACAGCACTGTTAGATGTGATTCTTCTAGTCGACACACAGGAGGCATCACCATATGTGAAAAATGGTATTAATTTCTCTTTGAATAAATCGTTCGTCCTTGAGGGCAACTACTGGTGTAAGTTCATCAAAGTCTGTTTAGGATCTACATATTGGTTAATAGGTTGTCTTTATCACTCACCATCTAGTTCTGATGCGGTATTCCTAGATTACTTTGAAAGTATATGTGATGGTATGTTTACAACTAATTTAAACTGTGTTTTGATAGGGGACTTCAACCTGAACTTTCTTAGTGATAATTTTTATACTATTAAACTCAAAAATCTATTGACAATGTATGGTATCAACCAGTTGATAGCCGAATCAACTAGGATTACTGCTGATAGTGAATCATTGATTGATTATGTGTTAGCTAATAAAAGTAGTGTAAAAGCTCATGTTCATCATACTCCAAAAATTACTGATCATGCTGTGATAGCAGTTAACTTAACCTGTTGCCAAACACTTGATAGTAATAGGGTGAAAACGTATAGAAATGTTTGTGATGACAATTTAACATCTATTCAAACTAAATTGATATCGTGTAATTGGTCATTAGATTCTACCGATGTGAACTTGCTGTATAATGAAATTTATAGCAACTCTGAGGAAATAATTTATGAGATTTCTCCTATCCAAGTATGTCAGTTCAAAAATAATATACCTTGGTTTGATAATGAAGTATATAAGACGATGATTGCTAGGGATTCTAGCTATAAGAAATTCAAAGTAGCGACTGGTCAGGACAAACAAAATAATTGGGAAATATATAAAAAACATAGGAATCAAGTTGTCAACCTTCTAAAAATGAAAAAAGAAAAGTATTATTTTGAAAAAATTGACAGGTATAGGAACAATCCGTATCAAATGTGGAAAACCTTAAAAAATATTGTAAATGGGCAGTTACATGTTCCACCCATGAATATAGAATTTGAAGTGAATGATACCAGTGTTGTTGTTAGAGATGATATAGAAATAGTCGAAAATTTTAATGTTTTTTTTGTCGATAGTATTAAGAGGATAACGAGTAGTATTGAAAGTCCACAAGGTTGGTGTAATAGAAACTGTAATTTGTATTTGCCTTTTTCAAATTTTAAACAGCTATCACTCCAAGATCTTAAAAATATTGTGAAGTCTTTAGATAATAAATTCAGTACATTTGAACTTCTAAATTGTAAAATGTTAAAACATATATGCGAAACCATAGGTCATGTAATCTTAAATTTTGTGAATACTTCTCTAGACACGGCAATGATACCAAGTAGTTTGAAGATAAGTACAGTAATTCCAATTCCCAAACTACCAAATGCAAAGAAAGCTCATGATTATAGACCAATCAATACCTTACCACCGGTTGAAAAAATTCTGGAACTAGCTGTATACAACCAACTTGTTGAGCATATTGAATTTAATAACATAATACACAAGCATCAATCAGCATTTCGGAAGATGCACTCATGTGAAAGTGCCATTCAACTGACCCTGAGTAAATTTAAAAATGAAGTCGATCAAAATAAGTATGTAATTGCTGTATTTCTGGATTTAAGAAGAGCGTTTGAAACCATTAATAGAGATATATTATTATGCAAATTGAAAATTTATGGAATTACTGGCAGGGTGTATGACTGGTTCAGTAACTATTTAGATGACAGAAAACAAAAAGTAAGAATTGGCAAAAACACATCAAGCATAATTGATAATAAAATAGGGGTACCTCAGGGTAGTGTTTTGGGGCCACTACTATTTATCTTATATATTAATGATATACATCTTTTTGTTGATTGTGAATTCATAAACCTCTTTGCAGATGATACGGTACTGGCATGTTCTGATGATAATTTGGATACTGCAATTAATAAAATGAACACTATACTGAGTCAAGTTGATCTGTATATGAAATCAAATTCACTGAAACTTAATTTAGCTAAAACTAAAGCAATGATGATCACAACCAATTACAAATATAGTTTAATAAATATCAACAATGAAAATATCAATATTAACAATGAAAAAATTGAGATAGTGAGCAACGTCAAATATCTGGGAGTTCAGTTGGATAACTTATTAAAATTTGATAAACATTTCGAGTATATCTGTAAGAAAATATCGAAAAAACTATTTTTCTTTTCAAGAGTATGTAATTTTCTATCATTCCACACAAGATTAACGGTATATAAAACCATAATACAGCCACATTTTGACTATTGTTCATCAGTTTTGTATCTTTTTAATTTAAATCAAATGACTCAATTACAAAAGTTGCAGAACCGTGCCATGAGAATCATATTGCGTTGTGGTTGTTTAACACCTATAGATTTCATGTTGAACTCCTTAAGTTTTTTATCTGTTTCACAAAGAATATATTATTTAACAATGATTTTTATATTTAAAATAGTTACAGGAATGGCCCCGGAATACTTAACAGAAAACATAAATTACATTAATAATGTTCATTACTATCCTACAAGAAATAATTCCAACATATACATTTCGAAAACGCACAAAAAAAGTACAATGAATTCTGTATTCTTTAAGGGGTATGATGCTTTTAATAATCTGCCTACCATTGTTAGAGAAAGTTCTAATATTAAGAACTTTAAAAGAGAGCTGAGAAAGTATATCTTCCCATGATCGTCCTATATCTTGTGTCACAATGTCTATGTTAAGTATATTTATCAGTTTTTATATACATTAAATACTAAGTAAGCAAGTGTTCTATGTTTTTAGTGATTATTGTTTAACGAATGCGAATCATCTTTTGTATTTTAATGATATGTGTTTTAATGTATCAATCATATGATTGTATATTAGGGTTTCCTATTTTTTCAATAAACATTCTTCTTCTTTATTTTTGGGTGTATTACCTGGAACATCTTTGTTCTAACCGACATGAGCACTTAAATTTAAATGTAAGAGTAGCCATGGCTAAACTCCGATGCTTGTGCCCCTCTTGGTTTTACTTCCCACACCGATAGGTGAGGGGAGTATTGTGATCGCAAAAATTTTCGATTTTGAGATAATCGGGTTTTTGGGTAGCGATATGTTGTGGTGTCGTAGTAGGTAATGTTCCGGTAATTTTAAAAGTCGTTGAATGGGGGGTGGAGTAATTAGCAAAAAACGAAAAATTTCAAATATTCCTCAAACTACGTTTTTAGGCGTTTTCTGCTTTTCTACTTTTTTTGGGTGGGGTGAATTTGGGGTGGTTGGGGGGGTGGAGGGTTGTAAAACTGAAAAATTTGTTGTATTCATAATGGGCTTTCCAATGACCTGTGAATGAAAGACCTAGCGGCATAATACACTTTTTTAGGTCCATCCGAAACTTGCCTTGCTTATAATAGAAACTAAGGAGAATTTGTGATGTATAGGTATGTGTATCCGATTGTTGTTTTAGATCGTTCTATATTGCGTAACGCGAAAATTATCGAATTGATTTTAATGCACTTTTGACACAGTATTGCTGCCGCGGCGAGGATGGAAAGCGCGTATGTTTTGGAAAAATCATGCCAGTGGCGGCGCAGCAATAATAAAAAACTAAAAATATAAAAATAGCTCAATCTTTGTTTTTAGGCGTTTTAGGGGTTCCTGATCATTTTTTACTTTTTTTGGGTAGGGGTGAAATTGGGGTGGTTAGGGGGTGGGGGGTTGGAAAACTCAAAAAATTATTCTATTCGTAATAGGCTGTCCATTGACCTGTGAAAGAAAGACCTAGCGGCATAACAGATGTTTGTTAGGTCCATCCGGCCACTGCCTTGGCTATTACAGAAATCAAGGGACTTTGAATTGTCTGATGTATACGAATATTGCTTTAGATCCCTCTGAATATAATAACATGGAAATTATGGAATTGATTTTAATGAAATTTAGACACAGTACTATTAATGTGACGAGGATGAAAAATGCGTATGGTTTTCAAAAATCGTGTCAGTGGCGGCGCAGCAATAATAAAAACACTAAAACTATAATAATAGCTCAAACCTCGTTTTTAAGTAATTTGAGGGATCCTGATTGTTTCGTTTCGTCCAGTTAAAGCTGGCAGAATAAAAATTGTTTCGTTTTAGTTCCTACGGAGAGACAGGAAACTATTTACTAGTTTTTATGTTGGATGTTTTTTGAGGACATGCGAACGATTACTTGGCTGCAAGGGATTTCAGATTGTAGCTTCATGCAAAGGAAATATAATAAAATGATATCACTGTTATGTGTGGGAAGTACTGAGTCAATCAACTTGACTTCATTTTTTTTCGAAATAAAAATGATTATTTCAACGACATGGATGATTCATTGATAGTATTTCTAAACATTTCTGTCGTTTATCATACTTCCTCAAAGTTTTAGTTTTTCCACGATAATAGATCAGATGTGACGTTTGACAATAAAGTTTTATATGAGGGTGGCGCTTTTAGTTCATATCGAGGGTCTCACGCCATAGGGGCGTATGCGCCAAAAGTAAAATTTTACAGGAGAAACGAAAAACGGTGGGGGAACCAATAGTTTGAAAAAATTGAAAAATCAAGGCGTTATAAACTACTTAAAAAATTCCAGTTTATGATAATTTGGTCAAAATAATTTTTATTTCTTATTTTAACCAAGATTTGGCGGATACGCCTTTATGTCAGGATGAAATTCGTACTTATTTTGGGGCGTATGAACCAGTTATATGAAATAGTAAGAAATAATTCGCTAAATTAGAAACGAATCAAGTTTATTATCACTATCACGATAGCCTTAGAAAAAAATAACGCTGTATGTACAATGTACATTCAGTTCCAACTAAGACGACCAAAAACATTTTCTCGAAAACCACTAAAGTAACAAAAAAAAATCAAATACTTGAAACTTAAAAAATCTAGATAGTTATCAAATAAGTAAGTAACCACACTTAAATTAAAATAAGATAAAAAAGTTTTCCAATTTTCGAATAAACCCTAGGTACCAGTTAATTCCTCTTCCTTTTTCTTTTTAGCATTATTGCTCTTAGAGCAGATAGTGGTGCTTCATCTTTAGAATCATTATAATTTATGTGAGGTAATGAATCGTAAAGGTTGTGGTATATTGCAGGTACAGTATGGTCTTTTCCATGACGATGCAGCAGATCTGAATTTTTTTGTCAATTGGAAGTTTGGAGTCATACAGTGGTTTAGGCCGATAGTCTAAATTCTCTCTGCGTCCGCTTCTTTTCATAATATTTACAGCTTGAAATTGCTCTTAGTAAAACAAATTTTTGAAGAAAAGTGTATCCAGATTTGATTTTTGGAAACGCAACCAACGCACTTCATTCCAGTTTAAAACCTTCCCGTTCTCTGATTTATTTTGAAAAAAGTAGTTACTGTCCTTGAGGGTATTATCGTCAAAATAATCTCTACTAGAGAGAATATTAACTTGATAGTGTTGTCCCCCTTTTTTATCCAATCTGACATTTAGCCAGTCATTAGGAATTAGGAATATCTTCGCATACTCAGAAGCAGTTCCAATTGTAGCGTGCATAGTCACATTCCATGTGTGTATGACCAGGCTCTAAGAATTTTAAGTCAATAACCTCGATGGTGGTTTCCAAAATCACAAAAACTGAGGTTAATTATTATAATTACCTCTAAAATAAAGGAAATTAATTGATTTACCTATCTTCACCATCGATTTTTTTGCATTGTAAGTGGAATTGTAACTTCGTTTGGTCAACCATCTTTTTCGCACGCGAAGACATTTTTTATAAAATCCTAATCTAAATATACTACATTAATTAATGGTAGCATCCAACAGTAGTTTCAAATGTTTCGGTGGCTGCTGGCAACGTTGTCATATCTACTCTAGTAGTAATATTTTTTTTTAGGATTAAATACGACTTAATTTATTAATCACTGTGTTCATAGAAATTAAGCAATTTCACCCCTTACGATAGAAAATACTTAAAAAAATTGCTGTTTATACCTAAGTTCGGTAGCTGAAAATGATTCATATGCCTTTATAGCATAATACCATGATTGGCGTGTACGCCTAACTAATTTTGCATTTTTTAGCAAAATATAATACAAACTATTACTTTACACGTTCTGTTAATTATTAATTCACTATTTGCAAATGATAATTAATGGAAGTTTTACACATTTTCAAAAAAATGGTTCATACGCCTCTTTAGCGTACTGCAACTTTTAAAACTGGTGTTTAGGCCTTTATAATTTTGTGTTTGATGACCAAAATATACAGCACATCCACAAACCGTTTGGTCAAATGATACTCCATAGTACTAGTATTAGGTGTCGATTCATGAAAAAAAGTAATCTTGGCTAAAAGTGCCGTAGGTGCTCCTATGGCGGGAGACCCTCAATATGTAACTGAAGCCGTGATCTATTACAGCATCTTCAGGAAATATGCTAAAATAATTAGAGAAGCAGTGCGAGCTCAATAAAATCGGTTTGATGAGTGGTTATTAGTAGTGCTAGTAGTAGTTATGATGAGGAGGCGAAGGTCGGTAGGTAGGACAACTTCGACCCCTTTACCTCATCCCGCGGAATCAACATAAGAGGTCTTCATGTCCTCTAGAGAGAGAACTAATTTTTCTTAAACCTACCAGTCGACCTTCTGGTGAATATCTGAATATCCATCTAGTTTACTCAGTATAGTAATTCCTATTCAAACTCCGCCGAGCCAATTATCCGAAATCCATGGTTACAATATCTGCCTAGGAAGATAAAACAAAGCCTCGTCTTCTTCCCAGAATCTGGACCCGATGATGTTTTTTACAGCTTTTGAGAATTGTAAACCTGTGCAAATATCTGCTCAGCCTGTAGTGATAATGACGGTTGCCTTAAAATTGAGTCGAGCGATTCTCTGACTTTATTTAAAAACCATATCGTTCAGCCCTCATCCAGGAATCCTCTGCACCTTCTGCCTGAATAAGGTGGGAAGGAGGAAATAGGAATATTGCTCTCCATGAACCGCATTATTCTAGCGCAGTCAACTATCATGTTTCGTATAACACGCACGTTCCACTATTACGCATTTTGAGGTAAGCGGTCATTGTTTTCCCTTTTCACGTTTGATATTTTAAGTTGTCATATTTAATGAAGAGGTACCTATTTGATATTTTAAGTATCCATCCGATTTGTGGTGAAGCGATGAAAATATTTTTTTAATATCGTCCATATTTTTTTTAAGTAGCTGCCTGACCTATACATAATGTCTACTTTGCCCATGCATTGATGGCCGATGTTGTGAATAACCGAATAGAGATGCAAAAACTAAAATACTTTCAACCTTGTCCACAACTGACGCTGATTCTCGTTACAGCCTGTATAATGACCAGCCAATGTCGTCAGTGTCCAATTTACAATAGTGGCCGTAACATAGACATACATACACGAGTATTGCTTTAGATCGTTATGTATTGTGTAACTTGGAAATTGCTAAATTGATTTTTAAGACACTTTGATACAGTATTATTACGGCGCCGAGGATGGAAAACGTGTATGGTTTTTATAAATTATGTCAGTGGCGGCGCGGTAGTAATCAAAAAATAAAAATTATAATAACAGCTCAAACCTCTTTTATAGGCGATTTGGGGGTGCCTGAGCATTTTCCACATTTTTTTAGAGTGAAATGAATAGGGGTAGTTAGGGGGTTGGAAGTTGTGAAACTGAAAAATATGTCTTCGTAATGTGATATGTCTTTAAATATCGGAATATCGACCGATCAATCCGACAATCTGATTTGGGTATCAGTTTAAGATTGCAGAAAAAAACTGTGTCGTTCTAGTTTCTACGGAGAGAGATGCGAGTAACTAGTGTACGAGATTATTTTTGTTGGATGTTTTTTTGCGGGCGGGTGGGCGATGATTCGGTTGCACGGTGATCTCAGACTATACCTAGCTTCATTCTACGGAATAATAAAAAAATCGAGTCAAGTTGATTGACTCAGTACTTCCCACTCATAATGATGATACCATTTTATTATTTCCCATTGCATGAAGCTATAGTCTAAAATCCCCTTGCAACTACATCGCCCACCCGCCCGCAGAAACAAAATCCAACACAAAAGCTCTCGTAAATAATTTCTTGCGTCTCCCTCCTTAGGAACTAGGATGCCACAGTTTTATTCTGCATGCTTCAACTGGACGATGCGAAACGATCAAGAGCCTCCGACCCATCTAAAAACGAAGTTTGAGCTGATCTTATATTTTTGGTTTTTTGATTATTACTGCGCCGCCACTGACACAGTTTTTCAAAGACAGAGTGGTTTTCCATTCTCGCCGCGGTAATAAATTCTGTGTCAAAATCTTATTAAAATCAATTCAATAATTTTCGCTTTACGCAATATACATAGAACAAAATAAAGCAAAACTCTTATGTACAGATCACAAAATTGGTTTCTGTAATGGGCAAGCCAATGTTCGGATGGCTCTAAAAAGTGTAATATGCCGTTAGGTATTTCTTCTACAGGGACAGACTATTATGAATACAACAAATTTTTCACTTATACAACCCCCCATCCCCCAACCGCCCCGATTTCACCCCACGCAAAGAAAATGGAACATGATCAGAAACTCGTAAAACGCCTAAAAACAAAGTTTGAGCTGTTTTTATATTTTTAGTTTTTTTATTATTGCTGTGCCGCCACTGACACTATTTTTCCAAAACATACGCGTTTTCCATTTCATTAAAATCCATTTAATAATTTTCGCGTAACGCAATACAGGGTGGGCCAATAGTGCGGGGACGGAGGATTGTGGGCTTACTGAAATATATTTCAAAAATCTATCACTTGGCCGTGGTAGGCACCCTTGAGGGCTATAACCTAAAAATATTTTCACTTAAATTCTGACGTTTATACAGGGTGATTCATATCAAACTTACATTTTTTGAATGGAACCCCCTATATATTATTGCATATTTGGATTCTTTGGTCAAAAAGTTATCTGTGATTGAAGTTTCCTTAATTTATCCTCTGATTTCTTCAAGTACAAAAAGAATTCAAATTTAGCCGTCTGACTTAAGGTGACGCATTTCATACTTAGTCGTACTGCAAAGTCAAGGCCCTCTAAGTTTTATAATAGTTGCGATATTCAACTTTTCTCTGATACCTACTTATACCAAAAATGGTGATTTGCGCCTAAACGGTTCGTTTAAAGTTCCATGTGTGATACATAAAGTCACACTAGAATTGACCAAGGAATCCAAATATGCAATAATATATAGGGGGTTCTATTCAAAATAATGTAAGTTTGATATGAATCACCCTGTATAAACGTCAGAATTTGAGTGAAGATTTATTTACGTAATGGCCCTCAAGGGTCCCTACCATGATCAAATGACAGATTTTTGGAATATTTTTCAGTAAGCCCACAATCCTCCGTCCACGCACTATTGGCCCACCCTGTATAGGACAATCTAAAATAATACTCGTATGTATGTTCAGATGTACGTAAAAAGTGTATTATGCCGCTAGGTTTTCCATTCAAAGATCAATAGACAACCCATTATGAGTACACAAATTTTTCAGTTTTACGACCCCCCACCCTCCAACCACCCCAAATTCACCCTCACCCAAAAAACCCAGTACAGTGCCGAAAGAGCCCGCAGGGCCCGCGAAGGGGCGGGCGGGCATCCGGTGGGCCCCCGCTCAGCCTCGACCTCGACTACCTCGAACAAGCTTTGTACAGGGTGACCTAATAAGAAGGGACGCCGGCAATATCTCAGTAACCGTTAATCATATAACTTCGAGAAAAAAATATTGTTAGGTAAATCGGCTAAGAGAAATCGCTGGAAATTATTTTCAAGTTCCGCAAGTAGCCACTAGGTGGCGTAACTGTTACAGTCAATCAGAAAAATGGCTTTTTCTCAAAAAATATGCAAATAAAGGTATATTATAAATTCTACCGTCATGTAGACTGAACAATTCTCGATTTTTCTTTTGTTAATCGTTTTTTGCTCTATCTTGTAAGATGTAGTCGTGGGGGAATGTCATAAAGCTTATTATTTGAATGGCCATAACTTTGGTATAAGTTAACGGAATTAAACAAGCTAGGTCTCGTTTGAAAGAGCTATTCTTACCTAATAATCTGCTGTATAAAAATTGTCCAAGTTTATCTTGACTTAGTAGCTACAGGGCGATATTTGACACAATAACAATTATTACCCATTATTACGAAAATTTTAAA
Source organism: Callosobruchus maculatus (assembly GCA_951848785.1). NCBI lineage: Eukaryota > Metazoa > Arthropoda > Insecta > Coleoptera > Chrysomelidae > Callosobruchus > Callosobruchus maculatus. The sequence goes on along the minus strand of CATOUR010000699.1, from coordinate 17,205 downwards.
AGGTATGCTATATAAAGGACAAAATTCTTAAAAAGTCAGCGAAGGATTCAACCTTGTAGCTATTTCCAAACCGGAGATATCAGTAAAACCAGTATTCTGACAAGTGTGCTGTAAGTTTCAGAAACAGTTGCCGCCATATAGGCGGCAGTTTATAGATAATACTCGAGTAAAAACACTCAAAATTATATTTTGACTTTCTGAAACAACCACCAGGTGACGCAGTAGGTGCCAATAAGTGCTGTATTCAATTTTCATGATAATGGAACTTCTAAAAGGAACAAACAAAAATAAATTACAGTATAAATTGATTATTAGTGTAGTCATTATTAAAAGTTAATTTAAGCTAATCACAAAGTGTTATATGAACTCAACAAGCAAGAAAACATCAATGTGAATAGATCTTAAAAATTAAGACCAGTTAACAGCAAAATAAAGCAAAATAAGGTGGCATAATAACAAGGATAACAAACAAATGATACACAAACATAATTCACATGAGCATACCATACCTATTGTCAGTGTTGCCAGTGTTCGATGGCGTCTATCCTGTTGGATGCACTTATGCATCCAATCTAGCGTATAAAAACCTGCCAGTTTAGGCATATAGAGCAACACTGAAAATATGTATGGTATACGCATGTGATTTAGGTTTGTGTATTTTGTCTATTAAAATTGTAGATATACCACGTTATTTTGCTTTATTTTGCAGTTAATTGGCCTTAATTTTTAAGATCTATTCACATTGATTATTTCTTACTATCTTTGCTATCGAATTTATATAACACTTAACACCTTGTGATCAGCTCAAATTGACATTTAATAATGATAAAAATAATAATCAATTTTGTACTTTAATTTGTTTTTGATTGCTTCTTTTAAAAGTTCCATTATTATGACAATTGAATACAGCTGCTATTGGCGCCTACTATGCCACCTGGTGGTTGTTTCAGAAAGTCAATATATGATTTGTAGTGATTTTTCTTGGGTGTTGTCTATAAAACGATTACTAAAACGATTATATGGAGGCTATATCCCGATAGGGCGGCAATGCTTGTTTTACTGATAGCTCTGCTTTCTGTAATCAGTAAAGTGATGGAGAGATGCGTCAACCAAGAGCTCATTAAATACCTACTAATACCATCACTTAATCAATGACAGGCAATATGGATTCCGACACCAAAGATCAACTGGAGATCTCCTGGCTTACATCACACATGTGTGGAGCAAACCCATCCAGTCATTTGGCACACGTCGTTGCTCTCGATATTTCAAAGGCATTCGATCAACTGTGGCATGCAGCTCTCCTATACAAGCTCCCGTCTTATGGGCTCCCTGTTAAGCTCTGTGGTTGGCTCGCAGACTTCCTCTTAGGTCGGAAAATCTCTGTCGTGGTAGACGGATTTTCCTCTTCTTTCCATAGCATCAATGCCGGGGTTCCGCAGGGATCGGTATTGTCTCCGACATTGTTTCTGCTTCATATCATTGATCTACTCTCTAGCACTACAAACCCAATCCACAGTTTTGCGGATGACAGTACGGTGCAAGCAGGCATCATGAGCAATAGACCGATCTCTGAGTCGAGCTGGAACGCAGAAGACTGGCAGTGGCCGCTTCACTTTCAAAGGATCTCGATACGATTGCCGCTTGGGGGCTCAAGAATATGGTTAAATTTAATGCCTCCAAGACCCAGTATTGTACGCTATCAAACAAGAAGTGCCCAAACCAACACCAGGTTCTAATGAACAACCAGGTTCTGCCAAGGAGTCACTCATTCAAGCTGTTAGGAGTCAACATTACAGAAAATCTGATCTGGCACGAACACGTCGCGTCAATTGCAACAGCTGCTGGTAAAAAACTTGGGTACCTATTTAGAGCCCGAAAGTATTTCTCACCATGTAACCTCCTCACGCTATATAAAGCCCAGATAAGACCTTGCCTGGAGTATTGCTCTCATGTCTGGGGAGCTGCTGCCCCCACTACCCTGTTTATACTAGATGCCGTCCAGAGAAGGGCAATTCTACTAATTGGCGATCCGGCCTTAACGCGCCACCTTCAGTCACTTTCTCACCGGCGTGTTGTTGGTGACCTCTTACTCTTCTACCGATATCCCAACGGAATCTGCTCCTCTGAGCTATCCTCTATCGTTCCGCCGCTCACTGCTCCTATCAGATGTACCCGTGCGACCGCTCCATCTCGGTCGTTCTTCATACATCCAGAACTGAGCGGTACAACCGCACATTTATTCCCAGGGTGTCCAAGACTTGGAATGGACTGCCAGAAGATGTATTTATTGGGCCTGCGGGTATTGGCCCATTGAAATCTCGCGTTAACAAACTTCCCCTAACATAACCCTTTCCCAGCAGCCGCGGTACTTTGGTATTTAGGCCCTGCTTGCGCGGTCTGCTCAGTTATAAAAAAAAATCTCCTGTTTGAAAATAACTAGGAAGTTGAGTCTTTTGCTGACTTTTTAGGAATTTTATCCTCTATATATTTATGTTAAAAGAGCATACCATTCAAAATTTTCGTAATAATGCGTAATAATTGTTATGATGTCAAATACCGCCCTGTAGCTACTAAGTCAAGATAAACTTGGACAATTTTTATATAACAGATCATCAGATAAGAACAGCTCTTTCAAACGAGACCTAGCTTGTTTAATTTCGTTAACTTATACCAAAATTATGGACATATAAATAATAAGCCTTATGACATTCCCCACCTTTACACCTTACAGGATAGAGCAAAAAACGATTAACAAAAAAATCGAGAATTATTCAGTCTACATGACGGTAGAATTTATAATATACCTTTATTTGCATATTTTTTGAGAAAAAGCCGTTTTTCTGATTGACGGTAACAGTTAGGCCCCCTAGCGGCTACTTGCGGAACTTTAAAATAATTTCCAGCGATTTCTCTTAGCCGATTTACTTAATAATATTTTTTGCTCGAAGTTATACAATTAACGGTTACCGAGATGTTGCCGGCGTCCATTCTTATTAGGTCACCCTGTACATAGTAATAACTATAATACATATACTCAATTTTATAGCGATGAAGTCATAATTTTCCAAAATCAAATTAAATATATTTTGCCTTTTCGGGACTTATTTTATGACAAAATTTGACAACACGACAACCTAGTCGAACGCAGAATCCAAAACGGCAAGAGTAAGTGTAACGTTACACTGACGCGACGCGTATCTGTGCCAACAAATTCCAATAGGTTATAGAAAAATGCTCTAACAGGCATGTGTGTGTTCCCAAGGCTCCTTTGTAATTATTTACTTTGTTCGCAAAAACGATGTTATTTTTCACAGAAATCTACAGTATTCAAAATCTTGTGGAATTGTTCAAAATAGTCTTTTAACTTTTTAACTGTAAAACCCAAAATTTACTCAAAACTATAGCAATAAACCCGCAACGATCAACCAAAACAAAGTTGCTTTTGCTTCCCACATCGATTGGTGAGGGGAGTATTGTGTTCGCGAAAATTTTAGATTTTGAGATAATATACTTTTTGGGCGTCTACATAACGAAAATCCACGTCACTCATTTCCGTCGGTCTGTCTGTCGGTCTGTCTGTCTGTCGGTCTGTCTGTCTGTCGGTCTGTCTGTCTGTCGTTTTTTTCTACCCTCGTAATCTCAGTAACCGCTGCATAGATTTTAATGAAATTTGGGCAGCGATATGTTGTAGGGTCGTAGTAGATAATGTTGCTTCAATTGTGAAAATCGGTGCATAGGCGGCGGCGTAATTAGCAAGAAACGAAAAATTTCAAGTATGCCTCAAACTTTGTTTTTACGCGTTTTAGGCGTTCCTGATCATTTTCTACTTTTTTTTGGTGGGGGTGAAATTGGGGTGGTTGGGGGGTGGGGGGTTGTGAAGTTGAAAAATTTGTTGTAATCATAATAGGCTGTCTACTGACATAAGAGAGAAAGTCCTAGCGGTATAATACACTTTTTTAGGTCCATCCGAACATTGCCGTATGTATTACGGGAACCAAGGGACTTTGAGAATTTTCCGATGTATACATACGAGTATTGCTTTAGATCGTTCTGCATTTTATAATGTGGAAATTACTGAATAGACGTTAATGAAATTTCGGCACAGTGGCAAGGATGGAAAACGCGTCTGAGTTTTAGAAATCGTCTCAGTGGCGGCGCAGCAATATTAAAAAAACTAAAAGTATGAAAGCAGCTGAAACTTTGTTTTTAGGCGTTTTAGGGGTTCCTGATCATTTTCTACTTTTTTTGGGGTGAGAGTGAAATTGGGATGATTACGGGGTGGGGGGTTTTAATACTGAAATTTTTTTATATTCGTAATAGGCTGCCCGTTGATCTGTGAAAGAAAGACCCAGCGGCATAATTCACGTTTTAGGTCCATCCGAACATTGCCTTGCCGATTACAGAAACCAAGGGACTTGCTTTCTGATGCATACAAAATACATACGGGTATTACTTTGAATCGTTCTGTATTGTGTACGTGGAAACTTTTGAATTGACTTCAATGACATTTTGACACAGATTTATTACCGCGACAAGTATGGAAAGCAAGTACGGTTTTTAAAAATCGTTTCAGCGGCGGCGCGGTAATAATAAAAAAACTAAGAATATAAAAAACACCTCAAACTTCGTTTTTAGACGTTTTTTTTTTTTTTGGCTTTAGGACAATGCCTTGCAGCCAGAAACTGAGTTTGCAAAAAATCTAGCTATCAGTGTGGTTATGAATCTATTTGTTTTCACAGGCAGCATCCTTTCAAGGGCTATGATTCTAAATAGTTCAAAAGCCTAATCAATCTCTACAGAACACAAAAAACCATTCTTCACTCAGGGAAAGACAAAGGTCACACTCTTCTCGCCCAGGGGTCGGTCAGGGCATTGATATATAGACATTACTAGGTAGACCACGGTTAGGAGGGTATATATCACACAGGGGAAGACACAAAGGAGACAAGACTAACCTATTTACAAACTAATTCTTGATTCTTCTACAAAGAGCAATAGATCGTCAAAAATCTTCTTGTCATTACTGGAGAGGAGATGTAAAATATTGTATGGCTGTGCCACCTTATGTTGTTGCAACCTTTCTCTAAGCCTCGTTGTCTGACATTGATATTTGGAACAGCTAAAGAATATGTGATCCAGATCAGCAATTTCTTCACATGTGTCACAAAGATTACTATTGATTACTTTGATTTTATGTAAGTGAGCCGGGTAGCATGCATGCCCAAATTTCATTCTTATTATAGTTGTAATGCGTTTACGTGGATAGTTAAAGTTTTCAAACCAGTAGCTATTTCTGATATTGGGTTCAAGTAGTGTATATCTAGTTGGTTTACTTTTACAATAATCCTTATATCGGTTGAGCCATTTCCTGGTGGAAAGTTTGCGGGATAAGTTTAATCTATCGGACATTGTTAATCGAGTGCGAGTTTCCTCGCCTTGCATAATGCTATCCTTAGCTAGTTGATCAACTTTTTCGTTAAAAATTATGCCTGAGTTAATGTCCACTTCTGAGAGGAGAGAGGTCAGAACTGATAGTGAGTCACTCAGGATAATACATTTTTCGATCCCTGCATTAGTTACAAATTCTATTGAATTCATGATTGCTAGTGCTTCCGCAGTAAATATGGATGTATGGCTATTTAATTTCATTTGCTTTTGAGTTTTATCGGGGATCAAAAAAGCCGCTCCGGTCCCAGCTTCGTTTTTTGAGGCATCTGTATATATTGGTACGAAATCTGCATACTGAGTCAAAAGTTGATTCACTAGGGCATTATTGAAGCCAGCAATTTCGGAATATTGTGGGATAATAACTTTTAGATTCAATAGAAAAACAGAAAAGTCAACTTTCAAATGTACTGGGTTGAAGTCTGAGGTATTCCTGTAGCTTTCACAGAAAAGGGGCGAAGCCTTTTTTGTCCAATATTTTGCTGTGAGATCGCGCTCATTTAAAAGAGTTATTCTGTTTAATATGGGAGAGTTTTTCATAATGCATTTGATGATCATTTTTTCGGCGAGCATCTCTCTTCTAAGATCCAGAGGAGGCTCAAGAGCTTCAGCTCTTAAGGGCTCAATAGGTGTGGATTTCATAGCTCCAATGGAAATTCTAATTGCGTTATTTTGCAGCACGTCCAGTTTTTTAAGGAGGTGTTTACTTGCATTTCCATAAATAATGCTGCCATAATCCATAACAGATCTTATATAAGATTTATAAAAAGTAAGTGCTATCATAGGATCCGCTCCCCACCATGTTCGCATAGTAGATTTTAGAAAGTTTAATCCTTTGTTACATTTCGTAATTATATTTTCGATATGTTGCCTAAAAGTAAGCTTCCTATCAAGAATCATTCCTAGATACTTAATTTCGTCGACAACTGGAAATATCATATGAGCGAGAGATATTTCTGGTATTCGAGGAGTGCGATGTCGTGAGAAGAAGACAACCTTGGATTTTTGGGGAGAAACATTAAGGTTCAAGTTATTGATGCATTGTAGGATAGGTATTGTGGCTGAATCGAGGGTCCGTATGCAGTGCTCGTAGTTTTTTGCATAGATGTAGAATACAAAGTCGTCTGCATACTGAATGATTTTGAAATTGGAGTTAGTCGTGTGTATGGACGTGGTGTAAATATTGAATAACAAAGGGGATAAAACAGAGCCTTGAGGTAATCCTGAAGAAACTAATCTGTAGTCTTTGATTGCACCATTGTGTTGTCTTATGGTAACTGATCTATTTATATATAGTTTACATATGGTCGTTGCCACTTCTCTTGGTATCTGGAGATCCATCATCTTCTCATGCAGTATTGCCCAATCGACATTATCATATGCCCCTTTTATGTCCAGGAATAAAGCACCTAGGAAATCATTGTCTGTGAAACATAACTGGATATCAGTAACTAAGTGCAATAATGCATCACAAGTCCCATAATTTTTTTTAAAGCCATATTGGGTTGCGGGGAGGATGTTCATATGACTAAGCCACCATTCCAATCTATTTTTTATGATCCTCTCGAATATTTTTAATAAACAAGAGAGGAGAGAGATTGGTCTGTACGAATTGCTATTGTTTGGATCTTTTCCTGGCTTTAGGCATGGGACAATAATTACTTTTTTCCATTCCTCTAAGTTTTTACCAAGAATCCAAAGATCATTAAATATGTCGACAATAAGTTCTTTTGCATTGTTTGGAAGATTTTCTATCATAGGGTAGCGAATATCATCATAGCCTGGAGCCGTGTTTTTTCTACCATCGACTGCGTAATTTAATTCTTTTATATTTATGTGGTCTGAGAAAATTCTATGATTGTTTATATTTCGCTCATTGCTTTGAAAAACGTTTGCAAAGTCATGGTGAACCATGGGAGGAGCGATTGAGTCAAAAAAGTCACATTGCCATGCAAAGTTACTACATTTGCTACCTGAGCTAGTGCGACCCTGCATTATTTTTGCTTGCTTCCACATATCCCTAACAGGAGTATTCCTGTTCAATTCAGCACACCATTTCTGCCAACTCTTTCTGGCCTTTTCTTTCAAAATTCTTTTTGATCTTGCTATTTCCTCCTTACATTTAATATAGTTAGCCATAGTGCTTTGAGTTTTATACGTGCGCAATTTGTTCTTCCTATTATTGATAGCGGATTCGCATTCATCATCCCACCAAGGGGGCAACATTTTTCTTCCTCCGATTTTAATTATTTTATTAACAGGAATAGCTTTGGAAGCTGCTACATTGATTCCTTTCACCAGTATATCATATTTAGTTTCCACTGGTTGATTATGTGTTACTGCGGTGTCAAAAAAACTAAAAGCTATGTCCTTGTAAACCGGCCAGTTAGCTTTTCTCAGATTCCACTTAGTTTTGGGGTGGATATCTTCGTTCATACGAGGATTTTTGTTCTCAATTGCGATTATAATTGGGAAATGATCCGATCCCATGACATCGTCAAGTGTGTCCCACACACAACTGATAGCAATATCTGTTGATGCAAAGGATAAGTCAACCGCAGAATTAATGTTGTTAGGGGTGAAACGGGTAGGCTTACCAGTATTTAAAAGAGCTAGATCAGAATCGTTAAGCGCATCTGCAATTTGAGCGCCTTTTAGGTTAATTTTGTATGAACCCCAGAGACTGTTGTGCGCGTTAAAATCACCACCTATAATACCTGGACTATTAATATTAGAGAATATATTTTCCCAATCAGACATATTAGTTCTTACATCAGGGGGGCAATATATGGAATAAACGCTGAGTTTATCATTACCATAGAGTAGATCAATGCCACATATTAGTATCTGGTTGCAATATCCCTGAACAATCGATAACTCGCTGAAGGAAAAGCAATTTTTTATCAAAATTGCCACCCCAGCATACCCATCATCCCTATCTTTCCTAACAAGATTATAACCCTTGAATAAGACCTGCCTGCCTGGTTTGAACCAAGTCTCTGAAATAAGAGCTACATCTATACTAAATTCATCTAGACACTTCTGCAAACTATGTTTGTTCGATACTGCCGATTTGGCGTTCCATTGCAATATTTTCAATTTATTGAGAGGATAATTATTCATTGAAATATAAAGTACTAAGTTTATTCATAACTGTGGTTGAATCTATGTTTTTTAGTTCTTCAAACGAATTGATTTCATCTAACACACTCTGAAAAATGTAAAAAAAGGTATTAATAAACTCTTTAGCATGACTCTCAAAATCAGGTTTTTCTTGTGGAGGAATTGGGTTACTGGGACCAAAAGTAAAAGGGAACATAGGGACATTAGTCGGTGGGGTTGGAACTTTTTTTCTTTTATTGGGATTACTTGCTGCAATCTGTTGTACTGGAGACTTTGTAACTATTTTTTGATGCGTCTTGGGACCTTGTGAATGCAAGTCATCCGATTGGTTTGACTTGTTAACGTTTTTATGACTATTTGTATGTTGTGGTAGCGGAGGGAAGTTATCTGTATCCAGTGTATCCAAAACAGAAAAATTATTATTTATTTTAATGACTGAAGAGTATGACGATTCTAAGTTTTTTTTCGCTTCAAGAAAGGTAATGTTTTGTTCAGCCCTGAGTTTCTTTATTTTATTTTGCTCCGTAAATTTTGGGCAGTTTTTGGAAATTGACTTGTGGCGATCACTGTTACAATGCAAGCAAAAGCTGTCTTGTGGGTCCCTACAAATGTGGTCTTCATTTTTTTCCTGCGAGCAGTTGATGCACCGTGTTTTAGTGCTTCGACAATTTTTGGCTACATGTCCATGTTCTAAACACTTGAAACATTGAATGACTTTATGAATATATGGTTCTACAGTGCATGCAACGCTGTTGATAAAGATATGTCTGGGGAGGGAATTTCCTTCAAATGTCAGTAAAACCATTTGGCGAGGGATAAATGAGGTTTCACCATCCACACTTATTTTTCTTTTAAACCTGCTTACTTCGGTTATTGTAATGGGGGAAATTATATTATCAAATAGATACTTCTCCTCAAAAGAGGTGTCCACATTTCGAATAATACCCTTTCTTTGTAACAAATTATTTGGAATAAATGCCACTAAATTTTGCTCTACTAGCCGTTTATCGTTAATCAAATTATTAGCATCCCTTATAGATTTCAGTTCGACTCTAATCCTGTTTCTTCCTACACTAGATATACTCACTATATTAGGAATAGCTAGAACTTTATGCAAAATATGCCCAATTTTCATTGGGTGGATCTTACCTAGATTTCCATCATCATTGTTTTTCTGCATGAAGATATAAACGCGATCTGAATATAGGTGTGGTTTGTGGATGTTAAACATTTTCTTTGGTTGGTTTGTGTTGTGATTTGTGTTTCCCTGTGAATTTCCTTCAGACATGCTGACCGGGATGCTGATATCCTGTGAGTTATTAACACACGAACTACCCCCCCGATCATCGGGGGGAGAATCGGTTTCCATTGTTTTTTCCCGGATAAATAAAAACTATTTTCGCACGCTCTTTAGAAAAACGGGTGAGATTTTTGCCACGCAAAAACTATCGGTAAACACTGCCGAGGTTACAACCGTATTCGACGACGGACCGAACTGTACTTTTTAGACGTTTTAGGGGTTCCTGATCATTTTAAATGTTTTTTTTTTGATTGGGGGTGAAATTGGAGTGGTTCGGGGGTGGGGGTTTGTAAAACAAAAAAATTGTTGTATTCATGATAGATTGTCCATTGACCTGTAAAGGAAGCACCTAGTGGAATAAAACACTTTTTTGCGGGCGGGCGAGCGATGATTTAGTTGCAGGGGCATCTAGACTATAGTTTCATGCTGTGGGAAAATAATAAAACTGGTATCATCGGAATGTGTAGGAAGTACTGAGTCAATCAACTTACTTCATTTTTTATATTATTCCACTATTCATGCCATTATTTTTAGAGTTCTTTACCTGCTATCTCGAATAGGGTGTACAAACAAAGGGTATACGGGTTTATCAGCGATCAGTATGATATATATACATACCATCATCAAGCTGCCGCTGAATCACTACTTTGGATTGTTTACTGCTTCTAACTTATTAGAGTTCGTTGGTGCCGACAAGTTATTTCTGGGAATCCTAGACAATCGATGCCGATAGCTTGGCGCTCCCGTTCGGCTCAAGCAGAACGATCATTTTCAAAACTAAAACTAATAAAAAGTTTTGCAAGATCGACAACACGCCTTAGTTCTTTGTTATTAATTTCTGTAGAAAATGAACGGACAGAAGGCATAGACTTGTTGATACATTTGTTGCTTTACATACAAAAAAAAAATAGTTTTGTTCTTTACATGAAATGCAAGTCAAATCATAATCATAGTTAAATAAAATATATGTTTGTATCACCACGTAGTTATGGATAATCCCGTATAATTAAAGATATTTTTTTCAGCAAGGAGCATGTCCTTAGCTACAACTTGTATATACAATTTCTATGCTATCTTTTACAGTAGTGGAGTTATCAACCGATCCGGTACTAAAAACTCACCCTGTATAAACCGATTTGAAAGATTATTTTTTTATATAGAGGGGAGCCCCGTGATAAAAACTACGTAGGGGGGCCGAAGACCTTGACACGCTACTAAAAAATTTTCGCGATCACGATACTCCCCTCACCTATCGGTGTGGGAAGTAAAATGGAGTCAAGTTGATTGACTCAGTAGTTTCCACACATAATGATTTCATTTTATTGTTTTCCCATTACATGAAGCTATAGTTTGAAATCCCCTTACAACCAAATCATCGCCCACCCTCCCGCAAAAAACGTATTGTACAACACAAAACTTTCGTAAATAGTTTCTTGCGTCTCCCTCCTTAGAAACTAGGACGCCACAGTTTTCATTCTGCATGCTTCAACTGAACGATGCAAAACGATCAGGAGCCTCTAAACCGTCTAAAAACGAAGTATGAGCTGTTTTCGTATTTTTAGTTTTTTTATTATTGCTGCGCCGCCACTGACACGATTTTTCAGACACTGACTGGCGCGTTTTTCACTCTCGCCGCGATAGTCAACCCTTTGTCGAAATTTCATTAAAATCAATTTAATAATTTTCGCTTTACGCAATATACATAGAACGAAATTAAGCAATACTCAAATATGTATTATACACCACAAAACTGTAAGTCCCTTGGTTTCTGTAATAGGCAAGGATATGTTCGAATGGGCCTAAAAGATGGTATTATGCTGCTAGGTTTTTCATTCACAGGTCAATGGACAGCCCATTATGAATACAAAACATTTTTCAGTTTTCCAACCCCCCACCCCCCAACCACCCCAAATTCACCCCTACCCAAAAAAAAGTAGAAAATGATCGGGAACCCCTAAAACGCGTAAAAACAAAGTTTGAGGCGTTTTTGTTTTTTGACACGATTTTTCCAAAACATACACCTTTTCCGTCCTCGCCGCGGTAGTAATACTGTGTCAAAGTTTCGTTAAAATCAATTGAATAATTTTCGCGTTACGCAATATAGAACGATCTAAAACAATACTCGTATGTCTGTATCACGTCTGCATACATCACAAATTTTAAGTTCTTCGGTTTCTATAATGAGCAAGGCAATGTCCAAATGGACCTAAAGAAGTGTATTATGCCGCTAGGTTTTTCATTCACAGGTCAATGGACAGCCCATTATGAATACAACAAATTCTGCAGATTTACAACCCCCCACCCCCGAACCACCCCCAAATTCACCCCTACCCAAAAAAGTAGAAAACGGTCAGGAACCCCTAAAACGCCTAAAAACAAAGTTTGAGGCGTTTTTATTCTTTTTATTTTTTTATTATTGCTGCGCCGCCACTGACATGATTTTTCTAAAACATACGCGTTTTCCATCCTCGCCGCGGTAGTAATACTGTGACAAAGTTTCATTAAAATCCATTCCATAACTTTTACGTTGTTCAATACAGAACTATCTAAAGCAATATTCCTATGTATTTGTCAGAAAATTCTAAGTCCCTGGTTTCTGGAATAGGCAAGGCAATGTTTGGATGGGCCTAAAAAAGGGTATTATGCCGCTAGGTATTTCTTTTACAGGTTAATGGATAGCCTAAGATGGGTACAACACATTTTTGAGATTTACAACCCCCCACCCCCCCAACCACCCCAATTTCACCCCCACCCAAAAAAAAAGTAGAAAATGATCAGGAACCCCTAAAACACCTAAAAACGAAGTTTGGGGAATATTTAATTTTTTTGTTTTTTGCTAATTACTCCGCCGCCCCTGGACCGATTTTCAAAATTATAAGTACATTTCCTACTATGACCCCACGGCATATCGCTGCCCAAATTTCATCACAATCCATGCAGCGGTTACTGAGATTACGAGGCTAGCAAAACGCGCACAGACCGACAGACAGACAGACCGACAGACCGACAGACCGACAGACCGACAGACCGACAGACCGACAGACCGACAGACCGACAGACCGACAGACCGACAGACCGACAGACCGACAGACCGACAGACCGACAGACCGACAGACCGACAGACCGACAGACCGACAGACCGACAGACCGACAGACCGACAGACCGACAGACCGACAGACCGACAGACCGACAGACCGACAGACCGACAGACCGACAGACCGACAGACCGACAGACCGACAGACCGACAGACCGACAGACCGACACCGACAGACCGACAGACCGACAGACCGACAGACCGACAGACCGACAGACCGACAGACCGACAGACCGACAGACCGACAGACCGACAGACCGACAGACCGACAGACCGACAGACCGACAGACCGACAGACCGACAGACCGACAGACCGACAGACCGACAGACCGACAGACCGACAGACCGACAGACCGACAGACCGACAGACCGACAGACCGACAGACCGACAGACCGACAGACCGACAGACCGACAGACCGACAGACCGACAGACCGACAGACCGACAGACCGACAGACCGACAGACCGACAGACCGACAGACCGACAGACCGACAGACCGACAGACCGACAGACCGACAGACCGACAGACCGACAGACCGACAGACCGACAGACCGACAGGACCGACAGGCCGACAGGCCGACAGACCGACAGACCGACAGACCGACAGACCGACAGACCGACAGACCGACAGACCGACAGACCGACAGACCGACAGACCGACAGACCGACAGACCGACAGACCGACAGACCGACAGACCGACAGACCGACAGACCGACAGACCGACAGACCGACAGACCGACAGACCGACAGACCGACAGACCGACAGACCGACAGACCGACAGACCGACAGACCGACAGACGACAGACCGACAGACCGACAGACCGACAGACCGACAGACCGACAGACCGACAGACCGACAGACCGACAGACCGACAGACCGACAGACCGACAGACCGACAGACCGACAGACCGACAGACCGACAGACCGACAGACCGACAGACCGACAGACCGACAGACCGACAGACCGACAGACCGACAGACCGACAGACCGACAGACCGACAGACCGACAGACCGACAGACCGACAGACCGACAGACGACAGACGACAGACCGACAGACCGACAGACCGACAGACCGACAGACCGACAGACCGACAGACCGACAGACCGACAGACCGACAGACCGACAGACCGACAGACCGACAGACCGACAGACCGACAGACCGACAGACCGACAGACCGACAGACCGACAGACCGACAGACCGACAGACCGACAGACCGACAGACCGACAGACCGACAGACCGACAGACCGACAGACCGACAGACCGACAGACCGACAGACCGACAGACCGACAGACCGACAGACCGACAGACCGACAGACCGACAGACCGACCGACAGACCGACAGACCGACAGACCGACAGACCGACAGACCGACAGACCGACAGACCGACAGACCGACAGACCGACAGACCGACAGACCGACAGACCGACAGACCGACAGACCGACAGACCGACAGACCGACAGACCGACAGACCGACAGACCGACAGACCGACAGACCGACAGACCGACAGACCGACAGACCGACAGACCGACAGACCGACAGACCGACAGACCGACAGACCGACAGACCGACAGACCGACAGACCGACAGACCGACAGACCGACAGACCGACAGACCGACAGACCGACAGACCGACAGACCGACAGACCGACAGACCGACAGACCGACAGACCGACAGACCGACAGACCGACAGACCGACAGACCGACAGACCGACAGACCGACAGACCGACAGACGACCGACAGACCGACAGACCGACAGACCGACAGACCGACAGACCGACAGACCGACAGACCGACAGACCGACAGACCGACAGACCGACCGACAGACCGACAGACCGACAGACCGACAGACCGACAGACCGACAGACCGACAGACCGACAGACCGACAGACCGACAGACCGACAGACCGACAGACCGACAGACCGACAGACCGACAGACCGACAGACCGACAGACCGACAGACCGACAGACCGACAGACCGACAGACCGACAGACCGACAGACCGACAGACCGACAGACCGACAGACCGACAGACCGACAGACCGACAGACCGACAGACCGACAGACCGACAGACCGACAGACCGACAGACCGACAGACCGACAGACCGACAGACCGACAGACCGACAGACCGACAGACCGACAGACCGACAGACCGACAGACCGACAGACCGACAGACCGACAGACCGACAGACCGACAGACCGACAGACCGACAGACCGACAGACCGACAGACCGACAGACCGACAGACCGACAGACCGACAGACCGACAGACCGACAGACCGACAGACCGACAGACCGACAGACCGACAGACCGACAGACCGACAGACCGACAGACCGACAGACCGACAGACCGACAGACCGACAGACCGACAGACCGACAGACCGACAGACCGACAGACCGACAGACCGACAGACCGACAGACCGACAGACCGACAGACCGACAGACCGACAGACCGACAGACCGACAGACCGACAGACCGACAGACCGACAGACCGACAGACCGACAGACCGACAGACCGACAGACCGACAGACCGACAGACCGACAGACCGACAGACCGACAGACCGACAGACCGACAGACCGACAGACCGACAGACCGACAGACCGACAGACCGACAGACCGACAGACCGACAGACCGACAGACCGACAGACCGACACGACCGACACACCGACACACCGACACACCGACACACCGACACACCGACACACCGACACACCGACACACCGACACACCGACACACCGACACACCGACACACCGACACACCGACACACCGACACACCGACACACCGACACACCGACACACCGACACACCGACACACCGACACACCGACACACCGACACACCGACACACCGACACACCGACACACCGACACACCGACACACCGACACACCGACACACCGACACACCGACACACCGACACACCGACACACCGACACACCGACACACCGACACACCGACACACCGACACACCGACACACCGACACACCGACACACCGACACACCGACACACCGACAGACCGACAGACACACAGACAGACAGACCGACGGAAATGAGTGACGTGGATTTTCGTTATGTAGACATCATAAGACCTCCAAAAAGCGTGTTATCTGAAAATCGAAAATTTTCGCGATCACAATACTCCCCTCACCTATCGGTGTGGGAAGTAAAAAACGTAGAAAATGATCAGAAACCGCTAAGACACCTAAAAACAAAGTTGCTGTTTTTATATTTTTAGTTTTTTTATTATTGCCGCGCCGCGACCCGATTTCTCAAAACATACGCGTTTTCCACCCTCGCCGCGGTAGTAGTAACGTGTCAAAATTTCATTAATTTCAATTAACAACTTTCGCGTGGTTTCTATAATAAGCATGCAACGTTCGGTTGGACCGAAAAAAGTGTAGAACAATCTAAAACAATACTCGTATGTATGCATCACAAATTCTAAGGCACTTGGTTTTTATAATAAGCAAGGCAATGTTCAGATGTACGTAAAAAGTGTATTATGCCTCTAGGTTTTCCATTCCATATCAATGGACAGCCCATTACGAATACAACATATTTTTCAGTTTTACAATTTTACAACCCCCCCCCCCACTCCCCAACCACCCCAAATTCACCCCTACCCAAGAAAAGGTAGAAAATGATCAGGAACCCTAAAAACAAAGTTTGAGGCACATTTGAATTTTTTTATTTTTTGCTAATTACTCCGCCCCCCCCCCCCCCCGTATAACGATTTTCAAAATTATAGGAACATTACCTACTACGACCCCACAGCACATCGCTGCCCAAATTTCATCACAATCCATGCAGCGGATGCTGAGATTACGAGGCTAGAAAAAAGCGACAGACAGACAGACAGACAGACAGACCGACAGACAGACAGACCGACGGAAATGAGTGACGTGGATTTTCGTTATGTAGACATCATAAAACGCCCTATCGGTGGAGGAAGGTAAAGGTATCACCGTAATGTGTGGGATGTGTTAATCAACTTGACTCCATAGACCATAGTGCATAGACGGCAAGTTTAGAAGTACCTCCAGAGAAATAGTAGGTATTTTTTTTCATGGCTCCAGTAATTCTGAGTGCTGCTAGCATCTAAATATTAATAGTGTAGGGATAAATGAATACATGATCAATCTGGGCATGTTATAAACATTTAATAAGGTAGTCATTCAATCAGTAAACAAATGGCCAACATAAACGTAGTA
>CATOUR010000698.1:0-58715 GCA_951848785.1 Callosobruchus maculatus | reverse complement strand
AGCCCGTCATAGGTAGAGTTAGTGATCACCGCATGGACGGGCCAGCCAGCCTCCGGTATCGCCACGACCTTTTTTTCGATGGCGGCACGCGTGAACTCGCGGCGTGGAATGCCGCCAAGAATGCCGAGCGCGTTGCGCGTTGGCGACAGCCAGAGCGGCACTACGTCACTCATCATCAGCAGATGCGCCAGCGACTTGTGGCAGTTTCGGTCAATCAGCAGCGTGCTGCCGGCAGGGCGCGGCGTACATCCCGACGATTTTATTCGACGTCGAGGTGCCGTTGGTCACCCATGTAGCTTTGCTCGGCGCCAAAGGTGCGGGCTATGTACTCCTCGGCTTCCAGATGCGGGCCGGTATGGTCCAGCAGAGAGCCCAGTTCGGTCACCGAAATCGACACGTCCCGCTTTCAGCGTATTGCCGCCAAAGAAATCATAGAACAGGCAGCCCACCGGACTTTTTTTGATAGGCCGTCCCCCGCCATATGGCCCGGCGTACAGAAGGTGTACTTTCCTTCCTTAACATAGGTGAACAGCGCGCGCGTAAACGGCGGCGTGATGTTATCAAGATATTCGCCGGTGTACTGCTGAATGCGGATCGCAATGTCCTCGGCAACGCCGAGAGAGTATTCAAAGAACCCACAGCGCCATGCGCATATCGTGAGCGCTGACGTCCATGGTCGAATGCGTGTTGATAAAGGCGTACAGCGGAAGGTATTCGTTGAGCTTATTGATATCGCTGCACAGCTCCATGTCGTATTCGTCCCAGTCGAATATCACGCCACAGATGCGCGGATTGTGTTCGATGAATTTCAGCAGATCGGCGCTGTTTTGCGGCCAGATCAGCTGATATCCGCGTGCGGTAAGGGCTTGCTCCAGCTCCTTGATGGGTTCGTCTCTTATAAAAGACGCCGTGTGGCCCCATGATGGCAATGATGTTCATGGTTTACCTCCTTGAAAAACATCAGATAAGCATAGTTAAGGTAAACGGCAGGTATAAAAAAAGCCGCAACAATGTGCGGCTTTTAGGATAATTGTGAGGCTTATGCGTAACCGTAGGTCATCAGGCGCTGATAACGGCGGTTGAGCAAATCGTCTTTGCTCAGCACGTCCAGGTCCGCCAGGTCAGCCAGCAGCTGCGCTTTCAGGGACGCGGCCATGACTTCCGGCTTGCGGTGCGCGCCACCCAGCGGTTCAGGGATGACGGTGTCGATAAGCTTCAGCTCTTTCAGACGTGGGGCAATGATGCCCATCGCTTCGGCAGCCAGAGGCGCTTTGTCGGCGCTTTTCCACAGAATGGAAGCACAGCCTTCCGGAGAGATAACGGAATAGGTGCTGTACTGCAGCATATTCACTTTATCGCCCACGCCAATCGCCAGCGCGCCGCCGGAGCCACCTTCACCGATAACGGTACAGATGACGGGCACTTTCAGGCGAGACATCTCACGCAGGTTGCGTGCGATGGCTTCAGACTGACCGCGCCTCTTCTGCGCCGACACCCGGGTAAGCGCCAGGCGTGTCGATGAAGGTGATAATTGGCATATTGAAACGCTCAGCCATCTCCATCAGACGCAGGGCTTTACGGTAGCCTTCTGGTGCTGGCATACCGAAGTTACGACGGATTTTCTCTTTGGTTTCACGACCTTTCTGATGACCAATGAATCATCACCGGACGTCCATCCAGACGCGCGATACCGCCGACGATAGCTTTATCGTCAGCGTATGCGCGGTCGCCGGCCAGTTCGTCAAATTCGTCAAACGCCAGGCGGACATAATCCAGGGTGTACGGACGCTGTGGATGACGCGCCCAGCTGGGCGATCTGCCATGCGCCGAGATCGGCAAAGATTTTGCGCGTCAGTTCTACGCTTTTTTCACGCAGACGATGCACTTCTTCGTCGATGTTAATATCCAGTTTTTCATCCTGACGGCTCACCGCTGTCAGAGAATCGATTTTCGCTTCCAGCTCTGCAATAGGCTGTTCGAAATCAAGGAAATTCAGACTCATAGTATTCCTGTATTAGTCAAACTCCAGTTCCACCTGCTCCGAACCAATGAGGCCACGGAGATCGTTCAGTAAACGAACGCTCGGAGAGACACGCCACGTTGCACCAAAGCGCAACCGCGCACGTGCATCCGCCCTCTGATAGTAGAGATGTACTGGAATTGTCCCCGAGCGGTGGGGTTCCAGAGACTGACGGAGTCGGTTTAAAAAGCTGGTCATCAATTTGCCTGTCCGTCAGCGAGATAGCAAGCCCGCGAGCATATTTTTCCCGGGCTTCGTCAATGTCCATCACTTCGCGGGCAGTCATTTTAAGCCCCCCGCTGAAGTCATCAAAGCTGACCTGTCCGCTGACGATAAGTATGCGGTCTTTTTCCAGCAATTGCTGGTATTTATCCAACGCGTCGGTGAACAACATCACCTCCAGACGCCCGGAACGGTCATCCAGTGTACAGATGCCGATACGATTGCCCGCGCTTGGTGACCATTACCCTTGCAGCAATCACGAGCCCCGCAGCCCGTGGTGATTTTACCACGTTCTGTCGGATGCATGTCTTTAAGCCTGTAGCCGCCGACATAGCGCTCAATTTCTTTGAGATACTGGTTGATAGGGTGCCCCGTCAGGTACAAACCTAACGTTTCACGCTCACCATCCAGCACCACCTGTTCTGGCCACGGCTGGCAGCTGGCATAGGACTGCTCAATCTGCTCTGGCTCTTCCGCCAGCACGCCAAACATATCCGCCTGGCCAATGGCTTCCGCTTTTGCGTGCTGATCGGCCGCCTTCAACGCATCGCCGAGCGAGTTCATCAACGCGGCGCGGTGCGGCCCCAGCCTGTCGAACGCGCCGGACATGATCAGTTTTTCCAGCACGCGCGCGGTTCAGTTTTTTGGTATCGGTACGGGCGCAGAGATCGAACAGCTCGCGGAAGTAACCGCCGTTGTTACGAGCTTCGATGATCGCCTCGATCGGCCCCCTCACCGACGCCCTTGATCGCGCCGATCCCGTAGACGATTTCCCCGTGTTCGTTAACGTGGAAATGATACAGCCCGGAGTTGATATCCGGCGGCAGGATCTTAAGCCCCATGCGCCAGCACTCGTCCACCAGGCCAAACGACCTTTTCGGTGTTGTCCATATCGGCAGTCATTACCGCCGCCATAAACTCAGCGGGATAGTGCGCCTTCAGCCATAGCGTTTGATACGACACCAAAGCATAGGCGGCAGAGTGGGATTTGTTAAATCCGTACCCGGCGAATTTTCTCCACCAGGTCGAAGATTTTCATCGCCAGTTCGCCGTCGACGCCGTTTTTTCTTCGCCCCGTCCTCAAAGATGGAACGCTGCTTGGCCATCTCTTCCGGCTTTTTCTTACCCATCGCACGACGCAACATGTCCGCGCCGCCAAGGGTATAGCCGGAAAGCACCTGGGCTATCTGCATAACCTGTTCCTGATACAGGATGATGCCGTAGGTCGGCTCCAGTACCGGTTTCAGGCTTTCGTGCTGCCACTGCACGTCCGGATAGGAAATCTCTTCGCGCCCGTGCTTACGGTCAATAAAGTTATCTACCATCCCCGACTGCAGCGGGCCGGGACGGAACAGCGCCACCAGCGCGATCATATCTTCGAAGCAGTCAGGCTGGAGACGTTTAATCAGATCTTTCATGCCGCGGGATTCAAGCTGGAAAACGGCTGTCGTCTCCGAGCGTTGCAGCATGTCGAAACTTTTCTTGTCATCAAGCGGGATAGCCGCGATATCCAGCGGCGGCTCGCCGTTCTTCTCGCGGCGGGCGTTGATCATTTCCAGCGCCCAGTTGATGATGGTGAGCGTACGCAGGCCGAGGAAGTCGAACTTCACCAGCCCGGCGTATTCCACGTCGTTCTTGTCGAACTGGGTAACCGGATGCTGGCCCGCTTCGTCGCAGTACAGCGCGGCGCAAAGTCAGTAATTTTGGTCGGGGCGATAACCACGCCCCCCGCATGCTTGCCGGCATTTCGCGTGACGCCTTCCAGCTTGCGCGCCATGTCGATCAGCGCTTTGACCTCTTCGTCGGCTTCGTATATTTCCGGCAGCTGAGGTTCGGCTTCAAACGCTTTAGCCAGCGTCATGCCCGGATCGGGCGGTACCAGCTTAGAGATGCGATCGACAAAACCGTACGGGTGCCCCAGCACGCGGCCCCACGTCGCGGATAACCGCTTTCGCCGCCATCGTACCGAAGGTAATGATTCTGCGAAACCGCATCACGGCCGTACATATCGGCCACGTGCTCGATAACCTGATCGCGTTTTTTCCATGCAGAAGTCGACGTCGAAGTCGGGCATGGAGACACGCTCCGGGTTAAGGAAGCGTTCGAACAGCAGGTCGAATTCCAGCGGATCGAGGTCGGTGATTTTCAGCGCATACGCCACCAGCGAGCCGGCACCGGAACCCACGCCCCCGGACCAACCGGTACGCCGTTATCCTTCGACCACTGGATGAACTCCATCACGATCAGGAAGTAGCCCGGGAATCCCATCTGGTTGATAACCTGGAGCTCAATATCCAGGCGCTCATCATACTCAGGACGCTTCTCTTTACGGACCGCTTCATCCGGGAAAAGGAATTCCAGACGCTCTTCAAGCCCCTCTTTCGATTTCATGACCAGGAAATCTTCCGTGGTCATGTCACCTGTCGGGAACTGCGGCAGGAAATATTCGCCGAGACGTACGGTGACGTTACAAGCGCTTGGCTATCTCTACGCTGTTTTCCAGCGCTTCCGGAATGTCCGAGAAAAGCTCGCACATCTCTTCTTCGCTGCGCATGTACTGCTGCGACGAGTAGTTGCGCGGGCGTTTCGGATCGTCAAGGGTAAAGCCGTCGTGGATAGCGACGCGGATTTCATGGGCGTCAAAATCGCCAGACCTCAAGGAAGCGGTACGTCGTTGGTTGCCACCACGGGCAGCCCGCGCGCTTCGGCAAGGGCTACGGCAGCATGCAGGTAGCTCTCTTCGTCCGCTCGCCCGGTGCGGATCAGCTCAAGGTAATAGCGATTCGGGAAATACTCTTCGTAGAACGACACGCACTGAATCCACCAGCGCGCTGTTGCCGCGCAGCAGACATTTTCCGACATCGCCCATACGGCCACCGGAGATCAGCAGCAACCCTTCGTTCAGCTCCGCCAGCCAGTCACGGTCGAATCCACGGCCCCAGTGGCGCCGTAGCCGCGCTGGTAGGGCCTTTGAGATCAGCAGAGTGAGGTTTTGATAGCCCGTGTTATTCATGGCTAACACGGAAATTTGCGTCATCTCATCGCCGAGCAGTTCGCTCTGTACGTGAAAGTCCGCGCCAACGATGGGCTTTAACCCTGCACCATGCGCCGTTCCGTAGAACTTCACCAGGCCACACAGGTTGGTAAAAATCGGGTGATCGCCAGCGCAGGCATGCCGAGCGAGGCCGCCTTTTTTTACCAGCGGCCCGGTCTTTGCCAGCCCATCGATCATGGAGTAGTCGCTATGCACCCGCAGGTGTACGAAACGTGGTTCAGCCATCTTCAGATTCCGCGTTACTTAATTGCTTGCGTCTTGATTCAGGACACCAGTCCCAGCGCACGTTTCACCGGGCCGAAACTGCGCCGATGATGTTCAGTTGCGCCATGTTCAGCCAGCTTTTCCAGATGGAAAGCGGTTGGATATCCCTTGTGCTGGGCAAAACCATACGCAGGATAAGTGAGAATCCAGCGCGGCCATTTCGGCATCGCGTGTCACCTTGGCAATGATTGACGCCCGCGCTGATTTCTGCGACGCGGCTATCGCCTTTAACGACGGCCAGTGAAGGCATCGGCAGCGCCGGGCAACGATTACCGTCGATCAGCACAATACTCAGGCACAATTTTCAGGCCAGCGACAGCACGCTGCATTGCCAGCATGGTGGCGTGCAGAATATTCAGCTCGTCAATCTCATTCGGCTCTGCGCGCCCGATACTCCAGGCCAGCGCCTTCTCTTTAATTTTCATCGAACAGCGCCAGGCGGCGCTTTTCACTCAGTTTTTTTCGAGTCGTTCAGACCACTAATCGGACGCGCTGGATCGAGGATCACCGCCGCGGTCACCACGGCCCCCACTAACGGGCCGCGTCCGACCTCATCCACACCGGCAACAAGGTGCGTATGAGGGTAAATAAATTCCATCATTTTGCTAACTCCAGCACCGCATCGGCCGCCTGCTCATTCAGCATTACAGCGGATCAGTTGATGCAGCTCACGGAACGTTTCGTGCATCTGGTGGCTGGTCTTGCCGTTTGCCAGCAGCGGCAGCAGTGCATCAGCCAGCGCCTGCGGCTGGCACTCATCCTGCAATAGCTCTTTCACCAGTTCGCGACCCGCAAGCAGGTTTGGCAGCGAGACGTACTCTCTGTTTTCACCAGACGTTTTGCCAGCCAGAAGGTAAACGGCTTCATGCGATAACCGACCACCATCGGGCATTTTGCCAGCATACACTCCAGCGCAGCCGTGCCGGAAGCCAGCAGTGCGGCATCGCTCGCAAACATGGCCTCCCGTCCTTTCCCGTCCAGCAGGCGGACGTGGAGATCCGGAGCAACG
The DNA here is from genome assembly GCA_951848785.1 of Callosobruchus maculatus. NCBI lineage: Eukaryota > Metazoa > Arthropoda > Insecta > Coleoptera > Chrysomelidae > Callosobruchus > Callosobruchus maculatus. The sequence goes on along the minus strand of CATOUR010000698.1, from coordinate 52,145 downwards.
TCAGCTTTGATACGCTCAAACTGCTCGCGGCGTTTGGCATTCACCAGCGGCACGACCACTTCAAGAATCGGGATAAGTGTTGCGGAGAATTTGTGCCGTTTTCAGGAAATCGGCGCTGAGCATTTCAACTTCAGCACCACGGCTTCCCGGCAGCAGCGCCAGACAGTGCACATCATGGGGAATGCCCCAGCGCAAACACGCGCCGCGTTTTTATCCGGATCCAGCGGCATCGCATCCGCCATGGTATGACCGATAAAACGGCACGGCACATTGAATCTGTCGTAAAACGCTTTTTCGAAAGGCAGAAAAGCCAGCACCAGATCGGTGGACCGTCCGATTTTGAAAACGCGTTTCTGTCGCCACGCCCAGACGGACGGACTGACGTAATGGATAGTTTTGATACCCTGCTTTTTCAGGCTCCCTTCAAGGGTGATATTGAAATCAGGTGCATCAATACCGACAAAACACATCGGGTTTGAGATCGGTAAAACGGCGGGTAAGGTCGGCACGAATGTGCAGCAAACGGCGCAGGCGACCCAGCACCTCGACGATGCCCATCACGGCCAGCTCTCTTCCATTTCATACCAGGCTTCACAGCCTTCGGCCTGCATCAGCGGGCCAGCCACGCCGACAAAGCGGGCATTGGGTACACGGGCTTTAAGCGCGCGGATAAGACCTGCACCAAGAATATCGCCGGAGGTTTTCTCCGGCGACCCAGGGCTATGGTAAGCGGACGACTGTCGACCATTAACGAATCAGACCACGGGTTGAACGTTCAAAGAACTCCATGAACGTATTCACTTTCAGGGTGCTTATTCGCCAGTTCGGCAATTTCCGGCTTCGCCTCTTCCAGCGTTTTACCGCTGCGGTACAGCAATTTGTACGCGTTGCGGATCGCCGTAATCGCTTCGCGGCTGAAGCCACGACGCTTAAGGCCTTCGATGTTCACGCCAAACGGCGTGGCATGGTTGCCCTGCGCAATCACGAACGGTGGGACGTCCTGCGCCACACCGGAGCATCCGCCGACCATCACGTGCGCACCAATGATGCAGAACTGATGGACCGCGGTCATGCCGCCAATAATTGCAAAATCATCGACCGATACGTGCCCCGCCAGCGTTGCGTTGTTGGCGAGGATACAGCGGCTACCGACGTTACAGTCGTGCGCAATATGCGCATTAACCATAAACAGGTTGTCGCTGCCCACCTTCGTCACTCCACCGCCCTGCGTTGTGCCACGATGAATGGTGACGCTTTCGCGAATGCGGTTACGATCGCCGATTTCCACGCGGGGTCGGTTCGCCAGCATACTTAAGATCCTGGTTAACTTCGCCGATGGAGGCGAACTGATAGATCTCATTGTTGCAGCCAATGGTGGTAATGACCATTCACCACAACGTGAGATTTCAGTACTGTACCCTCACCAATTTCGACATGGGGGTCCAACAATACAAAACGGGCCAATGTGAAACGTTAGCACCAATGATGGCACCCGTTTCCACAATAGCGGTAGGATGAATAAAGGCGGATTTATCAATCACGTATCAGGCCTCCCGGCTACGCGCACACATCATTGTTGCTCTCGCAAACAACTTTGCCGTCAACCATAGCTACGCCTTTGAAGCGAGTCAGGCCGCGACGCGTTTTTTCAAAAGTGACTTCCATGATCATTTGATCACCCAGGCACGACCGGACGCTTGAAGCGCGCTTCAATCGATACCCGCGAAGTAATAGAGTTCACCCGGCTCCAGTTTTCCAACGCTTTTAAACGCCAGAATACCGGTAGCCTGTGCCATCGCTTCCAGGATCAATACACCCGGGAAGATAGGCTTACCAGGGAAGTGCCCCTGGAAGAACGGCTCGTTAACGGAGGACATTTTTCACTGCGCGCAGAAAACGACCTTCTTCAAAATCCAGCACACGGTCCTACCAGCAAAAAACGGGTAGCGGTGCGGCAGAAGTTCTAAAATCTCTTCAATATGCAGAGTATGAGTGTCAGTAGTCAAAATACTCTTCCTGTCAAATGTACTAAGTAGCAATAATAACACGGCCTGCCGGTTTATAAACAAAGCCGACAGGCCGGGAAATTTAGCGTTAAACGGATGAACGCTTAGTCTTGTTGATCGATTTTGCGCTCAATCGCTTTGAGTCGCTTGCTCATATCATCAATATTCATCACCAGTGCAGCTGTTTTTACGCCATACCTTGTTCGGTTGCAGCGGAATGCCCGAGGAATAAACGCCTGGTTCAGTGATTGGACGCATCACCATGCCCATTCCCGTCACCGTGACTTTGTCGCATATTTCCATATGGCCATTGATCACGCTGGCACCGCCAATCATGCAGTAACGGCCAATTTTCAGGCTGCCTGCCATGATAACACCACCCGCAACCGCGGTATTGTCGCCAATCACAACGTTATGTGCAATCTGGCACTGGTTGTCTATGATAACACCGTTACCAATAATGGTGTCGTCGAGCGCACCACGGTCAATGGTTGTGCAAGCCCCGATCTCAACACGATCGCCGATAATCACGCGACCCCAGCTGAGGGATCTTAACCCAGTTACCCCGATCGTTGGCGTAACCAAATCCGTCAGAACCAATCACCGTGCTGGACTGTACGAGACAATTCTCGCCAATCTCAACCTCATGATAGACAGACACATTGGCCCCACAGACGAGTCCCTGCGCCAATTTTTGTATTTTTTCCAACAAAGCAGCCAGGTCCAATCACCACGTTATCGCGCCAGCACCACACCGGATTCGATAACGGGCGTTTGGACCGACCGCCACGTTGTTACCCCAGCTGAGCCGTCGGATCAATCGAAGCACTGGCTGCAATGTTCTGCGCCGGCTGCGGCGTGGTATCAAGAATTTTGCGCCATGCGCGCATACGTCAGGTAGGGATTTTTCACTACCAGTGCAGGCGGCTAGTGGCAAACGGAAGATCGTCCTGCGTCAGAACAACGGCAGACGCCTGGCACTGGGCCAGGTGTTCACGGTACTTAGGGCTTACCATGAAGGTAATAGTGCCTGCTTTAGCAGATTGCATGGACGCAACAGCGGTGATGACGATATCGCCATCACCGTGTAATTCTGCATCCAACTGCTGAGCTAAATCAGCCAGTCGAATTGAAGGCATTACTTATTTAACCTGTTTCAGAACATCAGCGGTGATGTCTTTAACATCGCTGCTGTTGAATGCAACGGCGTTCGCATCAAACAACCAGATCGATGCTCTGATCGGCTGCTACTGCTTTAACGGCAGACTGAATGCGAGTCACCAGCTTGCCACGCTCTTCGTTAGAACGACGCTGACGATCCTGCTCGAAAGCCTGAGCTTTCTGAGAGAAGGTCTGGCGCTGAGACATGACGTCTTTTTCCAGTTTGCTGCGCTCGCTCGCTTTCATGGTAGAACCATCACGCTGTAAACGCTGCATTTTGGACTGAAGATCGCCTTCCATACGTTGCAGCTCGCTCGCACGGCCTTTGAATTCGTTTTCCAGCGTTGCAGAAACACCGGTTTTCTGTGCAACCTGCTGGAACAAATTACCCATGTTGACGATTGCAATTTTGTCCGCTGCCTGAGCGGAAGTTGCCATCGCTAAAACCGAGACCCTGCAGCTAATAACCACTTTTTCACAATTAACTCCTTACCATCCCATTGGCACCCGAGGGGTGCCGTTCTTTGCGTGGCAAGGCGACCGTGTTACCGATCGCCGGTTGTTCAGCGCTACACTGCCAACGCATTCCTTTGCAGCGGATTATTACCAGGTTTTTACCAATGTTAAACTGGAACTGCTCCGCTTTGTCTCCATCGTATTTCTTGAACGGCTGGGCGTAGGAGAAGACCAACGGCCCCAGCGGTGACATCCATTGTAATGCGATAGCCTGCGGACATGCGAATATTGCCCGGATCGCTGTAGTCCGGAACTCCCGCAGCACGCATCTGGGCGGTGTTCTCCCAGTTGGTGTCCCACACCGTACCAGCATCCATAAAGAAGGAGGTACGGACAGAGTTCGCGTACTTGTCGCTGATAAACGGCGTCGGTGTGATGAACTCGAGGCTCGCCACGGCCATGGCGTTACCGCCTACAGCGTCATCAGAGCTACAGACCTGTTTTGAAATCACGGCTTGCGCAGTTATCTTCGTCATTACCGCCGTAATACACCGCTTTCGGACCGATGTTATTAGACTGGAAGCCGCGCACGGTGCTTGAACCACCGGCGTAGAAGTTCTCATAGAACGGCAGCTCTTTGCTTCCGATACCGTCACCGTAGCCCCAACGGGTACGTCCCAGAACGACCCACTTGTGATCGTCATCAATTGGGAAGTAGGACGCCGTATCCAGCGTAACCTTATAGAAACTCGTTATCAGAGCCAGGGATGGGTCACTTTACCGTTCAGGTTGACGCGTGAACCTTCCGTCGGGAAGAAAGCCACGGTCAAGGCGGTTGTAGGTCCAACCGTAGTTGAAGGTGAAGTCATCCGCAGCGAAACCGTTGTTATCGCTGGACTTACTTGCCGACTGACCGATAGAGTCCAGATAACGCCACATCGCCACCTGCGGTTGCATGTTGGACAGGTCGTTATGCACGTAACCTAAACCAGCACGCAGGGTGTTGTATTCGTTAACCGGGAAGCCGAGCGTACCGTCCAGACCGTAACTCTTGTTGGTATACGTGGAGAGGTCCGCGTCGTCCGCTTTAAAGTCGTTATAGAAGATACGACCCGCCCAGGCTTACACCGTCAACGGTGAAGTATGGGTTAGTTACGGAGAACTCAGAGTAGGTCTGGTAGTCGTTTTTGGTCCCGTTGATACCGACAGAGTAACCTGTACCCAGCCAGTTATCCTGCTGAACACCGACCTGGAAGCTCACGCCGCTTTCAGTACCGTAACCGACACCGAAGTTGAAACTACCGGGTGTTACGCTCTTTGACTTTATAAACGACATCAACCTGATCCGGACGGCCCGGAACGCGCTGAGTATCGGTATCGACCGTTTCAAAGTAGCCCCAGACGGTTCAGACGCTCTTTACCCTGGTCTACCAGATCGCTACCCAGCCATGCCCCCTTCCATCTGGGCGCATTTCGCGACGCAGAACGGAGTCTTTGGAGGTATCGTTGCCTTCGAAGCGGATCTTACGCACGTAGAAACGGTTGCCCGCATCAACGTTAACGTGAAGCTTAACGGTTTTATCCGTGTCGTTGATTTCCGGCTGCGTTTGTACGCGCGGGTAAGCATAACCATAACGGCCGAGCAGCTTCTTAATGCTGTCTTCCATTTTGGTGACTTTGGATCCGCTATAGAGATCGCCTGGCTGAATTTTGGTCAGGGATTCAATTTCAGCCGAATGCCCTGCCAGGTTTCCACTTACCTCTACACCTGAAAGCGTGTACTTATCGCCTTCTGTGATGTTAACGGTAATGTAGATACCTTTTTTGTCCGGCGTCAGGCTCACCTGAGTTGAATCGATATTGAAGCGGGCGTAACCGCGATCCAGATAGTAGCTGCGCAGGGTTTCAAGGTCGCCCGCCAGCTTCTGTTTCTGGTATTTACGATCGCCCACCACGTTCCACCACGGCACTTCGTCCCGCAGCTGGAAGTTGGAGATCAGTTCGTCGGTGCTGAACGCGTGGTTACCCACGATGTTGATCTGCTGGATCTTCGCAGAAACACCTTCCTGGAAGACCAGTTTCAGGTCAACACGGTTACGCGGCAGCGGAGTAACAACCGCCTTCACGCTCGCGCTGTATTTACCGACGCTGTAGTAGAAATCTTCCAGACCTTTTTCAATGTCTGCAAGGGTAGTGCGGTCCAGAGATTCCCCCACACGAAACACCCGATGCCTCAAGGTTTTGCTTGAGCATGTCATCTTTCACCGACTTGTTGCCGGAGAAAGTGATGCTGGCAATCGTTGGACGTTCTTTTTACCTGAACCACCAGCGTATCACCATCGCGCAGGACGCGGACGTCCTCAAAGTTGCCGGTGGCAAACAGAGCACGGATGGTGTTACTGATATCTTCATCATTAACCGTATCGCCGGGGCGCACAGGCATACTGAGGAGGGCCGCACCAACGGCGACACGCTGAAGGCCTTCGAAATGAATGTCTTTCACTACGAACCCGTCAGCACCGTATACGGTGGCGCTGCTAAACAGCAGCGACGCTATGAGCAACTTTTTCATCGCCATCGTTATTATGCGTTCTTCCTAACTAACTCTCTTACAACCGAGAGAAATCATTGAAAAGTGCAAGCCCCATTAACAGCACCAGCAAAATCGAGCCAATGCGATAACTAAAGTCTTGAACTCGCTCGGATACCGGTCCGCCTTTTAGCTTTTCGATTCGCTAAAAACAGCAGATGGCCCCCATCTAACACGGGAAGCGGGAACAGGTTGATTATCCCCAGGTTCACGCTAATCAGCGCAAGGAACATGAGATAGTAAATCACCCCCGAACTCCGCTGACATCCCAGCCCCCTGAGCAATCGAAATTGGCCCACTGAGGTTGTTCAGTTTGACATCACCGGTAATCAGTTTCCCCAACATGTTGACCGTTAGCTTCATCAGCTGCCATGTTTTAAACCGTGGCCTCAACGATGGCGCTAAACGGCCCATACTGGCGTATTGTCTTGTACTCGTCTGGCAGTGGGATCACTTTCGGCACGACGCCAGCAAACCCTTCCGCCTTTACCGCTGCCCGATTTGGTATCCGGGGTGAGGGTCAGTGAGAGCGGACTCCCCTGCCTTTCCACTTCCAGCGCGAGCGGTCTACCAGGATTATCGCGCACCAGAGTAACAAAGGTCATCCATTGTGTTAATGGGCTGACCATTGACTTTAACGATCCTGTCACCCGCTTGTAAACCCGCTTTACTTGCCGCCGAATTGGCCTGTACTTCAGCTAATACCGGCTCGATCTGGGGCACCATGCGGTCGAATACCCAGTGCAGCGACAGGGTCCTCTTTGTCAGGCTCGAAGCTCCAGTGGCGTAAATCCAGCACTTTATCCTGCCGCTGCTCGGAACCAAATGGCGATACGCTGACGGTCGTCTGCTCATCACCAATTTTGGCAACCAGCTGTAACCTCACGGCATCCCAATCAGGGGTTTCGATACCATCAATCGCTTTAAGTTCCATCCCCGGTGTAATTTGCGCCGTCGCCGCAACAGAACCGGAGGTGAGATTTCACCCACAACCGGACGCACGCCAGGCACGCCCGATGATGAATACCAGCCAGTAGGCGAAGATAGCGAAGATGAAATTGGCTACCGGGCCGGCAGCGATGATGGCAGCACGTTGTCCAACGGTTTTGTTGTTAAACGCGCTGTGTCGAAGTTCCGGAGCGACAGGCTCGACGCGTTCGTCGAGCATTTTGACGTAGCCGCCCAGGGGAATCAGAGCAATGACAAACTCGGTGCCATGCTTATATCGGTGCGCTTCCAGAGCGATTTGCCAAAGCCAATCGAGAATCGCTCCACCCGTACACCACAGCGCCGGGGCAAACCCAGAAATGGCCAAATTCATGCACGGTAATCAGTACAACCCCAGTGCAACAATGAACGCCGCCAGATTCCAGAGAATGCTCAGCATAAAACCTTCCGTTATATCGTCCCAAACACCAGTAAAAAGCAGGCAAGCAAACACTGGAACAGCCGCTGTCAGGCTGTCAATGCGAATCCAGTATTCCGCCATGTCCTGGAATCAGGTGACCACTGTCCTTAATCCCTGCTTCACGCTTAAACATACTCTCGGTTAAATCACCCAGTACCGATGCCAGCGCCGCGAAAATCGAACATACCAGCAGCGTTGAGGGTGCAACCTTCCAGATTCGCCCAGGACGGCCATAGCCCCAGGAGATGATCGCCGCCGTAAACAGGCCACCGATGAACCCTTGCCAGGTTTTACCCGGGGAAACTTTCGGCGCCAGTTTATGTTTGCCGAACAGTTTTACCCAAACATATAGGCCCCGGAGTCAGCCCCCCAGACGAGAATCATCACATAAAGCAGCCATAACGCACCGCTGTAGTGGTTTTCGTCATAGTGCCAGGCGCGCAGTGCGACCATGCCCCAGAGAGTTACGCCAGAGTGCCGCAGAGCCAGGATAGAAAAGCACTAAAACAAGCGCAGCAATCCACCAGCCCCAGCGAAATCCATAAGGATCCGGCCACCAGCGGCTGATGAACATCATGATGATATTCAGGCAAGGTAAACAGCATCAGGGCCAGTAAAAAACCACAGAGTACCGCCAGCCATACCCGCTGCGTGCGCGAAGTAAAGCCGCTAAGCTGCCCCCATTCCCACGCGGCGAGCATACACACCACCAGCGTAACAATAGCGAATCCCACCGGCGGCAGTAAAAACAGCGCTGCGATGACGACGGGTATTAATACAAAAGCGGAAATCAGGCGATACTTCAGCAAAAGCTACCCCCATCAGGCGTTATCGCCACCAGGCTCGGTGCCGCCGAAACGACGCTCTCGATTGGCAAAGGCATGCAGCGCACCTTCAAAGTCTTGTTCATCAAAATCTGGCCAAAGAACATCAGTAAAGTAAAGTTCGGCGTAGGCAATTTGCCACAGCAAAAAGTTACTTATGCGATGTTCCCCCCCCTGTTCTTATAACCAAATCCACGGGTGCCAGTTCATTCATGCAGATTTGCTGACTCAGCGCCTCTTCATCAATCTGGTCGGGTCTTAACAGCCCTTCCTGAACCTGCCTCAGCCAAATGCCGAACACCCTGGATAATATCCCAGCGTCCGCCGTAATTCGCCGCGATATTGAGCGTCAGGCCGGTATTGTTTTCCGTCAGCGCTTCTGCTTTGCGAATCCGTTCCTGCAGACGTGAGTTAAATCGACTGGTATCGCCAATAATACGCAGGCGGACGTTGTGGCGGTGCAGGCTTTTTTACTTCGCTATCGAGCGCCCACACGAAACAGTTCCATCAGGCGCCGTCACTTCCTGCGCAGGTCGATTCCAGTTTTCACTGCTAAAAGCATAGAGCGTTAACGCATCAATGCCGTTATTGGCGGCAAAAGAAACGGCGCGGCGAACGGATTTCGCCCCAGCTTTATGCCCAAAGGCTCGTATCTTCCCTTGTCTTTTCGCCCAGCGGCCCGTTGCCATCCATGATGATTGCAACATGACGACAGCCATGTGCTGGCAAGTTTTCGCTTATTGGTTGATTCGCAGACAACATAACGCGTTTTTAGTCCCTGAAAGGATTTAACGGTACACAGGAATACTGAAGCCTATACATAAAAAAGCCGTGTCAAACCCACGGCTTACCTGACCACTTAAAGCCAAATACCTGCGATCAGGTGGCGCAGACTATATCACCGAGCCCAACGCTAACAAATAGCACGACGACTAGTGATTGCTTTATCACCAGCTTGCGAGACGTGTCACTTGTTTACGCGCAACACTGCGTGCCTGTGCATCAACCGCCAGCACCTCTTCCACGCTCTGTGGCTCACGCAAATCCATCATCTCCAGCACGGATAAATTCAACGCGGCGATGTCGGTAAAGCGGATCAGCTGATTCAGGAATGCTTCAACGGTCACTTCATTGGCAGCATTGAGTGCGGTTGTCGCCGCTTGCCCCCGATCGAAAGCCGTCCATCGCCAGTTTCAGGCACGGATAACGGTCGTAATCAGGCTCGCTAAACGTCAGTGAACTCAGCTTGCAAAAAATCGAGGGGCTTTTACCCCCGACTTCACGCGGTTCGGCCACGCCATTGTATGAGCAATCGGCGTGCGCATATCCGGTTCGCCCAGCTGAGCCAGCACGCTGCCGTCCTGATAGCGCACCATTGAATGAATCACCGACTGCGGGTGTATCAGCACTTCCATCTGTTTCGCTGACGCATTGAACAGCCAGCGAGCTTCAATGTATTCCCAGACCTTTGTTCATCATGGTGGCCGAATCGACGGAGATCTTACGCCCCATTGACCAGTTTGGATGACGACACGCCTGATCGGGCGTCATTACGCTCAGTTCAGACAGTGGCGTTTCACGGAACGGGCCACCAGACCCGGTAAGCAAAATCGATACAACGCCATTCTGCTCCAGGTCAGCGTACCCCAGGTTTTGCTGAAAAGGTTGAGGTAAACTCTGAAAAATCGCGTTGTGCTCGCTATCGACCGGGCAAAAGACGCGCCCCACGCTGTTTTACCGCCTCCATAAAGAGACGGCCGCAGGTCACCAGCGACTCTTTGTTCGCCAGCAGAACATCTTTCCCCGCATCTATAGCGGCAAGCGTCGGCAGAAGACCCGCCGCCCCGACGATTGCCGCCATCACCTGATCAACCTCATCCAGCGCCGCCATATCGCAAGCCGCCTGCTGCCCGCTAAGCACCTCGGTGCGGCTGCCCTGCTCCTGCAACAGCGCTTTCACCCGCCGGGCGCTCTCTTCATCATCCATCACCCGCAAAACGGGGAGTAAACTCCAGGCACTGCTCGGACCATTCGCTGCACGTTTTTCCCGGCCACGAGCGCGGTCACGGTATAGCTGTCAGGATTATGGCGAACAACGTCGAGAGTGCTGCAACCGATAGAGCCGGTCGAGCCGAGAAGAGTTAGATGCTTCATGAGATGCCCAAAAGTTTGACCAGATAAAAGCAAAACGCCGCCAGCAAGACTTAATGTCCTTCTGAACGGCGTTTATCAGTGTACAGCGAAAATCAGAACTGCATCAGTTCCGCTTCTTTTTCTGCCAGCGCCGCATCAATTTTCTTGATAGCAGCTGAATATCGTCCTGTGAACGACGATCGTCGTCTTCGCTGATCTCTTTTTCTTTCAGCAGCGCTTTCACTTTATCGTTCGCATCACGGCGCACGTTACGTACGGAAACGCGACCCTGCTCAGCTTCACCGCGCACGACTTTAATCAGGTCTTTACGACGCTCTTCCGTCAGCGGAGGGCAGTGGAACGCGAATGTCCGCGCCCGCTGAGCTTGGGTTCAGACCCAGGTCAGATGCCATGATCGCTTTCTCAACGGCCGGGCTCATAGAGCGATCGAATACGTTGATTTTCAGGGTACGGGTGTCTTCTACCGTCACGCTCGCCAGCTGACGCAGCGGCGTTGGCGTACCGTAATATTCAACGATGATGCCATCCAGCAGGCTTGGGGGAAGCGCGGCCAGTACGGATTTTGCTGATTTGGTTTTTGAACGCTTCAACGCATTTGTCCATGCGTACTTCAGCATCTTTTCTGATGTCGTTAATCACGTTACGAATCCTTGAAAACTTGTCTCAGGCAGACTATCCGCCAGCACAGCACTACAGGTGTGCTAAGTATAGTCGCGTTTAATTCATGACAACGCCAAAGGCGTGTCCGGGGTAAGATACCACTACAAAATAAAGCGGAATCTTACCTGTATTTATCGCCGACGGAAATTATTCCGTGATCAAAGTGCCTTCTTTTTCGCCCATTACAACGCGACGCAGCGCGCCAGGCTTGTTCATGTTGAAGACACGAATCGGCAGTTTGTGGTCACGAGCCAGCGTAAAGGCGGCAAGATCCATCACTTTCAGCTCTTTATCAGCACTTCGCTATAGCTCAGCTGATCGTACATGGTCGCAGACGGATCTTTTGCCGGATCGGCAGTAAACACGCCATCCACTTTGGTCGCTTTCAGCACCACATCGGCTTCAATTTCGATACCGCGCAGGCAGGCAGCGGAATCGGTGGTAAAGAACGGGTTACCCGTACCGGCGGAGAGGATCACCACGCGGTTGTTGCGCAGCAGGCTAATGGCTTCTGCCCAGCTGTAGTTATCGCATACGCCATTCAGGGGAATAGCGGACATCAGGCGGGCGTTCACATAGGCGCGATGAAGCGCATCACGCATCGCCAGGCCATTCATCACGGTTGCCAGCATCCCCATGTGGTCGCCCACAAACGCGGTTCATCCCGCTTTCGCCAGACCAGCACCACGGAAAAGGTTGCCACCGCCAATGACCACGCCAACCTGAATACCCAGTTCGACCAGTTCTTTGATTTCCTGTGCCATGCGATCAAGGATGCTTGCGTCAATACCGAAGCCTTCCGATCCCTGCAGCGCTTCGCCACTCAGCTTAAGCAGAATGCGTTTGTACACGGGTTTTGCATTGGTAGCCATGTTTCTTTCCTGAGACTGTCAACGATTAAGATGGGGGTTAATTCTGGCGACATGATATGTCGCATATCAGCACAGGGATACAGCAACCTGTCTGATTTTCGTGTGACGGGTGACAAAAAGAAGCCGCCCTCAGGCGGCTCCTTTTCAATAATTAAGACTGCTTGGACATTGCAGCAACTTCTGCTGCGAAGTCAGTCTCAACTTTCTCGATGCCTTCGCCCACTTCGAAGCGGATGAAGCCAGTCACGTCAGCGTTGTGCTCTTTCAGCAGCTGAGCAACAGACTTGCTTGGATCCATAACGAAAGGCTGGCCAGTCAGAGAAACTTCGCCGGTGAATTTCTTCATGCGGCCTTCAACCATTTTCTCTGCGATTTCTTTTGGCTTACCAGACTGCATCGCGATGTCCAGCTGAACCTGGTACTCTTTCTCAACGACTTCTGCAGACACGTCTTCTGGCTTAACGAATTCTGGTTTGCTTGCAGCGATGTGCATTGCCAGCTGTTTAACCAGCTCTTCGTCAGCGCCTTTAGCCGCAACCAGAACACCGATACGCGCGCCGTGCTGGTAAGAGCCCAGAACGTCACCTTCGAGAGAAGCAACGCGACGGATGTTGATGTTCTCACCGATTTTAGCAACCAGCGCAACACGCTCTTCTTCGAACTGTGCTTTCAGCACTTCAACGTCAGTGATTTTGCCTGCAACCGCTGCGTCCAGAACTTTGTTAGCAAATGCCTGGAAACCAGCATCTTTAGCAACGAAGTCAGTCTGGCAGTTAACTTCCAGAATGATGCCGTAGTTGCCGTCGATTTTGGTGATGATCACGCCGTCAGCAGCAACGTTGCCTGCTTTCTTAGCTGCTTTGATCGCACCGGATTTACGCATGTTTTCGATTGCCAGCTCGATGTCGCCGTTCGCTTCGGTCAGCGCTTTTTTTGCAATCCATCATGCCTGCGCCAGTACGCTCACGCAGCTCTTTTACCAGGGATGCGGTAATTTCAGCCATTCTTAAATCCTCGGGAGATGTGAACTGCCCGGCCGGGGGCCAAACAGTATAAATTGAAAAAAGGGGCCGATAATGGGCCCCTATTCATACAGGTACTAATAAGGGGTAAAACCTTATTATTCAGCTTCTACGAAGCTTCTTCTTCCGCCTGAGAAGCCAGATCCTGGGAACGGCCTTCACGAACGGTAGCAGCTACAGCGCTCAGGTACAGGCTAACAGCACGGATTGCGTCGTCGTTACCCGGGATAACGAAGTCAACACCGTCCGGATCGGAGTTGGTATCAACGATAGCGAATACCGGGATACCCAGGTTGTTAGCTTCTTTGATTGCGATGTGCTCGTGGTCTGCATCGATTACGAACAGCGCGTCTGGCAGGCCGCCCATATCTTTGATACCGCCCAGGCTGTTTTCCAGCTTGTCCAGTTCACGAGTGCGCATCAGCGCTTCTTTCTTAGTCAGCTTATCGAAAGTACCGTCCTGAGACTGGGTTTCCAGATCTTTCAGGCGCTTGATGGACTGACGAACAGTTTTCCAGTTGGTCAGCATGCCGCCCAACCAGCGATGGTTCACGAAGAACTGGTCGCAGCTGTTAGCAGCATCTTTCACAGCTTCGCTTGCAGCGCGCTTAGTACCAACGAACAGAATCTTACCTTTACGGGAAGAGATCTTGTTCAGCTCAGCCAGGGCTTCGTTGAACATTGGTACAGTTTTCTCAAGGTTGATGATGTGAACTTTGTTACGCGCGCCGAAGATGAAAGGCTTCATTTTCGGGTTCCAGTAACGGGTCTGGTGACCAAAGTGAACACCAGCCTTGAGCATGTCGCGCATGGAAACAGTTGCCATGTTTAAAACCTCTATATTGAAAGTTGGGGTTATGCCTCCACGTATCCCATATTACCGACCCCGAAGGGCACCCCGGAATATGTGCCGATACGTGTGTGTTGTTACACAAAGTGAGATATGTCGCTCCCGTCCAGCCTGTGTATCTGAGATGGATCGGAAGTCCGGCGCGCTTTATACCACAAAACACGGTCGGAAACCAATAATTGTTGGCTGAGTGTGCTGTTAATGATTCTCAATTTGGCACGGGGTGCGCCTGACTGATACCATTGACAATACTTACACTAGTATTGTCGAAAAAATCGACACCGATGGACAGATTACATGGCTATCTCTATTAAGACACTTGAAGAAATTGAAAAGATGCGCGTCGCCGGTCGTCTGGCCGCGGAAGTGCTGGAAATGATCGAACCGTATGTGAAACCGGGCGTCAGCACTGGCGAACTGGATCGCATCTGTAACGACTATATCGTCAACGAGCAGCACGCGGTCTCCGCCTGCCTCGGCTATCACGGCTTCCCGAAATCCGTCTGCATTTCAATCAATGAAGTGGTTTGCCACGGCATCCCGGATAACGAGAAACTGCTGAAAGATGGCGATATCGTTAATATCGACGTGACCGTCATCAAAGACGACTACCACGGCGACACCTCCAAAATGTTCATCGTGGGCAAGCCAACTATTCTGGGCGAGCGCCTGTGCAAAGTCACTCAGGACAGCCTCTACCTGGCGCTGAAGATGGTTAAGCCGGGCATCCGCCTGCGCACCATTGGTGCGGCTATTCAGAAATTTGTGGAAGCGGAAGGTTTCTCCGTGGTGCGCGAGTACTGCGGTCACGGCATTGGCCGCGTTTTCCATGAAGAGCCACAGGTGCTGCACTATGACGCAGACGATGGCGGCGTGGTGCTGCAAAAAGGGATGACCTTCACTATCGAGCCGATGGTCAACGCGGGCGATTACCGCATCCGCACCATGAAGGATGGCTGGACGGTGAAAACCAAAGACAGAAGCTTGTCTGCCCAGTACGAGCATACTATTGTGGTAACAGACAACGGCTGCGAAATTATGACGTTGCGCAAGGATGACACCATCCCGGCGATACTGACGAACATTGAGTGATAAGAAGCCGGCGAATGCCGGCTTTTTTAATGGCGATAGCTTTTTCTTATGGGTGGCGCACGATGAGTAATCTATTACCCGAACAGTATGCTAACACAGCACTTCCCACCCTCCCCGACCAGCCTGACAATCCGGGCGTCTGGCCGCCGCATGAGCTGACCTGCGCGCATATCAAAGCCCACATGGCGGTTTTCCATCGCTGGCTGGGTAACGCGTTTGACGCAGGCGTATCGGCCGAGCAGCTTATTGAAGCCCGCACTGAATTTATCGACCAGCTCCTGCAACGTCTGTGGATCGACTACGGTTTCGGGCAAGTTAGCGACGTCGCGCTGGTTGCCGTCGGGGGCTATGGCCGGGGTGAACTGCACCCGCTCTCCGATATCGACCTGCTGATCCTGAGCCGTAAAAAGCTGCCGGACGACAGGGCGCAGAAAATTGGCGAGCTGTTGACCCTGCTCTGGGACGTGAAGCTGGAAGTGGGCCACAGCGTGCGCACGCTGGAAGAGTGTCTGCTGGAAGGGTTATCCGATCTCACCGTCGCCACTAACCTGATTGAAACCCGTCTGCTGATTGGCGACGTGGCGCGCTGTTCCTCGAGCTGCAAAAGCACATTTTCAGCGACGGCTTCTGGCCCTCCGAAAAATTCTTCGCCGCAAAGGTCGAAGAACAAAACCAGCGCCATCATCGCTATCACGGCACCAGCTACAACCTCGAACCGGATATTAAAAGCAGCCCCGGCGGCCTGCGCGATATCCATACGCTGCAGTGGGTCGCGCGTCGCCATTTTGGCGCGACATCGCTGGACGAAATGGTCGGCTTTGGTTTTCTGACCGAGGCCGAACGTAACGAACTCAATGAGTGCCTGCATCTGCTCTGGCGCATCCGTTTCGCCCTGCATCTGGAAGTAACCCGCTACGATAACCGCCTGCTGTTTGACCGCCAGCTAAGCGTTGCGCAGCGCCTGAATTACCGGGGCGAAGGCAACGAGCCGGTCGAGCAGATGATGAAGGATTTCTTCCGCGTCACCCGCCGCGTTACTGAGCTGAACCAGATGCTGTTGCAGCTGTTTGATGAAGCGATCCTCGCGCTGACGGCGGACGAAAAGCCGCGCCCGATTGATGACGAGTTTCAGCTGCGCGGCACGCTGATCGATCTGCGCGACGAAACGCTGTTCATTCCGCGAACCGGAAGCGATCCTGCGGATGTTTTACACCATGGTCCGCAACAGCACGATTACCGGGATCTACTCCACCACCCTGCGCCACCTGCGCCATGCCCGACGTCATCTTAAGCAACCGCTGTGCTACATCCCCGAGGCGCGTTCGCTATTTCTGAGCATGCTCCGTCATCCGGGCGCGGTCAGCCGCGGGCTGCTGCCGATGCACCGCCACAGCGTGCTGTGGGCCTATATGCCGCAGTGGTCGCATATTGTCGGGCAGATGCAGTTCGATCTGTTCCACGCCTATACGGTGGATGAACACACGATCCGCGTCATGCTCAAGCTGGAAAGTTTCGCCAAAGAAGAGACCCGTTCCCGCCATCCGCTGTGCGTTGAGCTGTGGCCGCGCCTGGCGCACCCGGAGCTGATCCTGATTGCCGCGCTGTTCCACGACATCGCCAAAGGTCGCGGCGGTGACCACTCGGTGCTGGGTGCCCAGGACGTGCTCAAGTTTGCCGAGCTGCATGGGCTGAACTCGCGCGAAACGCAGCTGGTGGCCTGGCTGGTTCGCCATCACCTGCTGATGTCGGTAACCGCACAGCGACGTGATATTCAGGATCCGGAAGTGATCAAGCAGTTTGCAGAAGAGGTCCAGACGGAGAACCGCCTGCGCTATCTGGTCTGCCTGACGGTGGCCGATATTTGCGCCACCAACGAAACCCTGTGGGAACAGCTGGAAGCAGAGCCTGCTGCGCGAGCTGTACTTCGCCACTGAAAAACAGCTGCGTCGCGGGATGCAGAATACGCCGGACATGCGCGAGCGCGTCCGCCACCACCAGCTGCAGGCGCTGGCGCTGCTGCGAATGGATAACATTAACGAAGAGGCGCTGCATCAGATTTGGGCGCGCTGTCGCGCCAACTACTTTGTGCGCCACAGCCCAAACCAGCTTGCCTGGCACGCGCGGCATCTGCTGAAGCATGACCTGTCGAAGCCGCTGATCCTGCTCAGCCCGCAGGCCACGCGCGGCGGGACGGAAATCTTTATCTGGAACCCGGACCGGCCTTATCTGTTCGCCGCGGTCTGTGCCGAGCTGGACAGGCGTAACCTGAGCGTTCACGACGCGCAGATTTTTACCACCCCGCGACGGCATGGCGATGGACACCTTTATTGTGCTGGAGCCGGACGGCAGCCCGCTGTCGGCGGACAGGCATGAAGGGATACGCTTCGGCCTGGAGCAGGCCATCACCCAGCGCAGCTGGCAGCCACCGCAGCCGCGTCGCCAGCCGGCAAAATTGCGCCACTTTACCGTCGATACCGAGGTCAATTTCCTGCCGACCCATACGGATCGTAAATCGTTCCTGGAGCTGATCGCACTCGACCAGCCGGGGCTGCTCGCCCGCGTCGGCCAGGTTTTTGCCGATCTGGGAATTTCGCTTCACGGCGCCCGAATTACAACCATTGGCGAGCGAGTAGAAGATTTATTTATAATCGCCACCGCCGACCGGCGTGCCCTTAATAATGACCTGCAGCTTGAAGTGCAACAACGGTTGACAGCAGCCCTCAATCCAAACGATAAAGGGTGACGTTTTTTTAGTGAAATGGAAAGAGTAAACAATGCAGCAGTTACAGAACGTTATTGAGTCCGCTTTTGAGCGTCGCGCCGAGATCACTCCGGCAAATGTGGATACCGTGACCCGTGAAGCGGTTAACCAGGTTATTTCCCTGCTGGATTCCGGCGCGCTGCGCGTGGCAGAAAAAATCGACGGTCAGTGGGTTACTCATCAATGGCTGAAGAAAGCTGTACTGCTCTCTTTCCGTATCAACGATAACCAGGTTATCGACGGAGCAGAAAGCCGCTACTTCGATAAAGTGCCAATGAAATTTGCGGATACGACGAAGCGCGCTTCCAGAAAGAGGGCTTCCGCGTGGTGCCTCCCGCGGCGGTTCGCCAGGGCGCATTCATCGCACGCAACACCGTGCTGATGCCATCCTACGTGAACATCGGTGCCTACGTTGACGAAGGCACCATGGTCGATACCTGGGCAACCGTGGGTTCATGCGCGCAGATTGGTAAAAACGTACACCTGTCCGGCGGCGTAGGCATCGGTGGCGTGCTGGAGCCGCTGCAGGCTAACCCAACCATCATTGAAGACAACTGCTTCATCGGCGCGCGTTCCGAAGTGGTTGAAGGCGTGATCGTAGAAGAAGGTTCCGTGATCTCCATGGGAGTCTACATCGGCCAGAGCACCCGCATTTACGACCGCGAAACCGGTGAAGTTCACTACGGCCGCGTACCGGCCGGTTCCGTTGTGGTTTCCGGCAACCTGCCGTCTAAAGATGGCAAATACAGCCTCTACTGCGCGGTTATCGTGAAGAAGGTGGGACGCCAAAACCCGCGGTAAAGTGGGCATCAACGAACTGCTGCGCACCATCGATTAATCAGGTATAACAAAAAGCGGGGGGCAACCCCGCTTTTTTTATATCCCGAGGTGGCGAAAATAGATTTTTTCGTTAATTATTCATAGGTTATGTTGAGATCAAGGGTACCGCTATGTACGATAATCTGAAAAGTCTGGGCATTACCAATCCTGATGAATTGATCGTTATAGTCTCCGCCAGGAAGCTAATAACGATATTTTGAAAATCTATTTTCACAAAGACAAAGGAGAGTTTTTCGCCAAAAGCGTGAAGTTTAAATACCCACGCCAGCGTAAGACCGTTGTCGCTGACGGTATCGGTCAGGGATATAAAGAAGTACAGGAAATCAGCCCTAACCTGCGCTATGTGATCGACGAGCTCGATCAGATTTGCCAGCGCGATCGCAGCGAAGTCGACCTCAAGCGTAAGATCCTTGACGATCTGCGTCACCTGGAAAGCGTTGTTACCCATAAGATCAGCGAGATTGAAGCGGATCTTGAGAAATTGACGCGGAAATAAAAGCAAAACGGCAATCCTTGATTGCCGTTTTTAGTGTTTGCGCCCCTCTCCCACAGGGCTGAGGGTTCCCCAGAAAAATGAAAAGCACGATGAAGTGTGATCTACTGGTTGCGCTAACAAATCAGAAGAGACCTCATCGTGCCTTTACAGACAGTCTGCCAGAAATTTTTCTCCGCGTTCTTTACCGGACATTCACAGCTTCCGGGTTAATATTCTTGTTTCTATGGCCGTTGCCCTCACGCACGGTGCAGCTCTGACCCTGACCAGCCTTGGTCGCACACTTCCCGGCAGGGCGCACGTCAAAAATAAAATTAAACGTGTTGACCGTGCCCTGGGTAATACCGCCCTTCACCGTGATATTCCCCGTATTCAGCACCTGCTCACACATACCATCACCTCTCTGATGCCCTTCTGTGTGATTGCTGTCGACTGGACAGGCTGGCATGACAGGAACTGGTATCTTCTGCGGGCAAGCCTGGTCTGTAATGGTCGCTCACTGCCGCTTATGAGTGAGGTTGTCCCCGCAGAGCTGGCGCAGAACAGCGGTGTACAGTGCCGCTTCCTTGACCGCCTGCATGATGCCATCCCGAAAGATAAAGCCGTCACCATCATTACGGATGCAGGCTTCCGGACAGACTGGTTCCGGCATGTCAGCCATCTGGGCTGGAGCTTCACCGGCAGGGTCAGGGGCTGCATCAGCTTCCGGCTGGACGGAGATAAAAAGTGGATGAAAATCAGTGAGCTTGAGGCTACCGGACAACCGGTCTGCGTGGGTTACGGTGTCCTGTCCCGTAAACCACGAACGCCCTGTTATGGCCGGTTCTATCTGCATAAGCGCCCTGACGCAGGGCGTCAGGGAAAAGGGGGAATGCCGAAAACACAGCGGGAACACCGCAGTAGCGCGCGGGAGCCCTGGCTGCTGTTCAGTAATGTAGAGGGACTGGAGCCGCACCAGATAACAGCCCTGTACAGCCGCAGAATGCAGATAGAACAAAACTTCCGGGACGACAAAAGTCCACGCTTCGGGTTCGGTCTGAGGCTGAGCCGGAGTCAGGGGAAAGGGCGACTGGAAGTGCTGAATATGGTCGCGGCCATGGCAAGCCTGGTGATGTGGCTGGCAGGTTACAGGGCAGAAAGGCAGTGTTTACACTGGCACTATCAGGCAAGCAGCATCAGGCACAGACGGGTTCTGTCATACCTGAGTCTGGCAGAAGAAGTCATCCGGCATGAGCCTGGAAAAGTGAGACGGCTAAATATAGGTAACGAGATGAAAAAGCTGGGAAAAGAGTACAGTAATATGGTCATGGTGGTATGACCATATTACTGGGGATCCCTCAGCCCACAGGAGAGGGATAGGGTGAGGGCACCATACCGCACTCAGCTATCGCTGTTCGTCCAGCTGCAGCGCCACATACAGCAGCAGCCGGTCGTCGAAATTCCCCAGATCCAGCCCCGTCAGTTCCGAAATCCGGTTAAGCCGATACTCCAGCGTATTACGATGTATGAACAGCGCTTTTGACGTTGCCAGCGGCTGCACGTTATGCCGGAACCACGCCTGCAGCGTGCGGCGCAGCAATCCGTTGTTATCCATCGCCTTCAGACGCACCAGCGGACGCGCCAGCTCGTTAGCCTGCCAGCCGCCCCGCAGGCTGTCGAGCAGGACCGGCAGCATCAGATCCTGATAAAAATAGCTGCGGCTTTCCGGCATGCGCTGCTTGCCCACCATCATGGTGGTGCGCGCCGTCCGCCATGAACGGGCGATGCTTCCCGGTCCGGTAAAGTAATTCCCGAGCGCGACGCGAAAACGGAGCTGACCGTTCTCCTTCATGCGCTCGATGAGCAGCTCAACGCGACGACGATGATCTTCCGCGTCCCAGCGGCCAAACTGATTAAGCGCGGGCTTAAGCACCACCATTTCCGTCAGGGAAACTATCGCCACCAGGTTATTACGCTCCGGCGTCGCCAGCATGTTTTGCAGCTGCTGTAGCTCCACCATGGCGCTGTCCACGCCAAGCTGTCCGCTATCCACCTCGATGACGGCGACCACGCGCGGCTGATTCAGGTCGATACCCAGACGCTGCGCCCCACTCGCTCAGGGCTGGCGTGTGCTCCTCCGCCTGTATCAAATTCATCACCAGCTCTTCGCGCAGGCGGCTGTCCTGCGCCAGCAGGTGCATCAGGCGCGACTGCTCCAGCATCATCTCTGCCGTCATGCAGACCAGCTCGCCGTATTTGCGTAAAGATTCAGGATCGCCGGTCAGACCGATAACGCCAACAATTTCGCCTTCGAGACGCAGCGGCAGGTTGATCCCCTGGCGCACCCCGTGCAGGTGTTTCGCCACGGCGTCATCAATGTCCACCACGCGCCCCTGAGAGAGCACCAGCAGCGCCCCCTTCGTGCAATTCCCCAATACGCTCACGATCGCCACTGCCGATGATGCGTCCACGGGCATCCATTACGTTGATATTGGTATCAATGATGCGCATGGTTCGCGCCACGATATCCTGCGCCATTTTGGTATCAAGATGCCAGCCAGCCATATAACCCTCCCGTGAGCAGAGCTCAAGCATAGGGGAGTTCAGTTACGGCCGCATTGTGCAGATGCCCAAAGGCAGAGAGAGATGTATGGAGTTGTGCTAAGGGTCACAGAAAAAAAGAAAGCCCCTGCCTGTCGTAGGCAGGGGCCTGAGGGATTACTGCATCAGGAGATAAATAGAGGTATCACCACGCTGAATATTCAGGGCCAGCACGGAAGGCTTGCTGTCAAGAATTTTGCGCAGTTCAGCAATGTTTTTCACCGGCTGCTGGTTAGCGCCCATGATGACATCACCTTTTTTGAGGCCGATGCGGGCCGCCGGCGAATTCGCTTTTACGTTATTCACCACCACGCCTTTATCCGCCCCTTTGTTGCTCATCTCAGCCCCTTCAATACCGCTGAAGATGGTGCTGGAATCTACCTGATTCTGGCTGCTCTGCTGGAGTTCCAGGCTCACGTTAACCGGCTTACCTTCACGCAGCAGGCCGAGGGTGACTTTACTGCCGATTGGCATTGAACCCACTTCCGCACGCAGGGCGGCAAAGCTGCTGATCGGCTTCCCGTTGAGAGAGGTAATGACGTCACCCGCTTTAATACCGGCTTTTGCCGCAGAGGAGTTCGGCATGACCTGGCTCACGAACGCGCCGCGCTGAGCGTCAACCTTCATCGCTTTCGCCAGCTCTGAGTTCAGCTCGGTACCCATGATACCCAGCTCACCGCGTTTCACCTGGCCATACTGCACCATCTGCGCGGTCAGGTTTTTCACCATGTTGCTCGGGATAGCAAAGCCGATACCGATATTGCCCCCGTCCGGTGCCAGAATAGCGGTGTTAATACCAATAAGCTCACCGTTCAGGTTCACCAGCGCACCGCCGGAGTTACCGCGGTTAATGGCCGCATCCGTCTGGATGAAGTTTTCATAGTTTTCCGCGTTCAGGCCACTACGCCCCAGCGCAGAGACGATACCCGAGGTGACGGTTTCGCCCAGACCGAACGGGTTACCGATGGCGACGGTGTAATCGCCAACGCGCAGCGCGTCCGAGTCGGCAAGCTTAATCGCCGTCAGGTTCTTCGGATCCTGAATCTGAATCAGCGCGATGTCGGAGCGCGGATCTTTACCCACCACTTTGGCGTCGAATTTACGGCCATCGCTCATCTGCACTTTAATAACGTTCGCATTATCTACCACGTGGTTATTGGTCACCACGTAGCCTTTCGCGGCGTCAATAATCACGCCCGAGCCAAGCGCCTTCTGCTGCTGGCCGCCGCCCTGACCATTATCCCCTGGACCGCCGCCCTGACAGAACGGTGAACTCTGGAATGGCGAACCGTCCTGGCAGAATGGCGAATTATCGCCGAAGAACTGCTGGAAGTTACGCGGCATGCGCGGCGTATTGACGGTTGTGCTGCCCTCAACGTTGATACTCACCACCGATGGCATCACTTTTTCGAGCATCGGGGCCAGGCTTGGCATCTGCTGCGCAGGGACTGCCGACGAAGCCGTCTCGGCTGCCGTAGCAGACAGAGGAGACAGCGCTAAACCTAAACTCAGAGCCAGTGCACTCATTGCTAATGTGGTTTTTTTCATGTTTCTCAATCTCGATTTACCAGATAACGCAAAATTGCTGTGTAACTCAGATTCGTTTTATACCGCTTAGTTCCGGGGATAAGTTTATGGAAAAAGTAAAAATTTATTGGCCGTCTTTACAAAACTCACGGCTTATTCCACGGCCATCAGCTTGCGGTATTCATCCCAGGCGTACAAATCCGTCATCCCGCTGATATAGTCCTGGATGAGCCGGCAGCGATAATAATATTCCAGTACCGGCCAGCGGGAAGATTGCCGATCTATTTTACTGATGGCTTCGACGTATGCCAGCCGGTGGCGGGTCGAAAGCTTTTGATAGAGGCGAGACTCAATAGGCAGGCGGCGGACGCGTTCGTTTTCAACCAGCTCGCTGAACTCATCGACCGGGAGCTGGAGTAAAGGAGCATAAATCTCCAGCAGCCCACTGATAACCCGATATCCCTGCAGCTCCAGCTGTTCAACATCCGGATGGCTGAAAACATGGCGAACGGCCACGTGTTTATATAATTCGAGAAGCTGGCTAAAACTACTCTCATCTTCCAGCAGGGCGTGATTAAATTCTCCGCTAAATATCATCGGCAAATTATCAATGAAACGCGCGGCTGCATACGGCACCAGTTTATTCAGCGTGTTGACCCGTAAATACATAAAGAACTGATCTTCAGTGCTCCGGCTCAGCGTATTTGAGCGCGATTTATCCCATGCATTCTCGACGACCTGTGCAAACAGAGACCCTTTTTCATGCTCTCCCCAGGCATCACGAAGATGCTGATAAAGCTCCTCGACGCTGAATATTCTTTTTTCCACCGCGTCTTCCAGATCGGCCACGCAATATGAAATGTCGTCAGCGGCTTCCATAATCCACGTTAACGGGAAACGGCCATTAGGCGTCAGCGACAGTTCTTTACGCAACCGCTCAATATAGGCCTCTTCCGATAAGTAATAGCCCGGCTTTTTCATCAGATAGCTATGGGTGGCGGGCGTCTCCCCCATCCACCATGCGGGACGGGTATATTTGAGAATGCAGCCTACCTGAGCCCAGGTCAGGTTCATGCGCATCAGAGAGTGCACCAGGCGTATGCCCTGCGCGTTACCTTCGAAGTGACACAGATCCTGACGCACCTTGCGGCGCAGATCGTTCAGGCTCTCCTCGCCCTCGCGCAGGCATAAATCGCGTACCGCGCAGCGGTCATCGCTCAGCGGCTGGCTTGCTGCATCGGAGGGGAAAAGGCGCTGTTTAAACCAGTCGTTGATGGCGGCTTCGCCGAAATGGCCGAAGGGAGGATTGCCAATATCGTGCATCAGGCAGGCCATCTCAACGATGCTTTCGAACGGCCCGGTCAGCTCATCCAGCCCGTAGGTTTCCAGCAGGCGCTGCTCTTTGAGGCGGCTGAGGATCTCTTTTGCAATGTAGCGCCCCACCTGCTGCACTTCCATAGAGTGCGTTAGTCGCGTACGCACCGCAGCGTTACGCTCCAGCGGGAACACCTGGGTTTTTTGCTGTAACCGGCGGATGGCGGGCGAGTTGATGATGCGTCCACGATCGCTCTCGAAAATGCGCAGGATCTCATGTTCGCTCTTCTCGCCCTGCGGCGAGCGGAAACGTCGGTGCCAGTTAATTTTGGTGCGAAAATCGATTGGTGCCATGTGCTCCCCCGCGTGAGAATGCGTTTCCCCTTTACCGCATGATAGACTATGCATCTTAACAAGGCACATCGCGAGTAAATCTATGAAAATCGGCATTATTGGTGCAATGGAAGAAGAAGTTACGCTGCTGCGTGACAAAATTGAGAACCGTCAGACCCTCTCCCTCGGTGGCTGTGAGATCTACACCGGTCAGCTGAACGGTGTTGACGTGGCTCTGCTGAAATCAGGCATCGGTAAAGTTGCAGCGGCACTGGGCGCGACCCTGCTGCTTGAGCGCTGCAAGCCTGACGTTATCATTAACACAGGCTCTGCGGGCGGTCTTGCCCCGACGCTGAACGTGGGTGATATCGTTGTTTCCGACGAAGCGCGTTACCACGATGCAGACGTCACCGCCTTCGGCTACGAATATGGTCAGCTTCCGGGCTGCCCGGCCGGGTTTAAAGCGGATGATAAGCTGATTGCCGCCGCAGAAGGCTGCATCAGCGAGCTCAACCTCAATGCGGTGCGTGGCCTGATCGTCAGCGGCGATGCCTTCATCAACGGCTCCGTCGGTCTGGCAAAAATCCGCCATAACTTCCCGCAGGCCGTCGCCGTTGAGATGGAAGCCACGGCCATTGCGCACGTGTGCCACAACTTTGGCGTACCGTTCGTGGTCGTTCGCGCGATTTCTGACGTGGCTGACCAGGAGTCCCACATCAGCTTCGACGAATTCCTGGCCGTTGCAGCCAAACAGTCCACCGTGATGGTGGAATCGCTGGTGCAGAAACTGGCGCGTGGGTAAGCCGTCCTTCAGGGCGCTGGTCGCCCTGCTTCTGTTCGCCCCGGCCTGGCTCACCGCCGCGCCGCGGGTGATCGCCCTCTCCCCCGCCAATACGGAACTGGCGTTTGCCGCCGGGATCACCCCCGTTGGGGTAAGCAGCTTTTCCGATTACCCACCTCAGGCCGCCCATATTGAACAGGTAGCCACCTGGCAGGGAATGAACCTGGAACGTGTCGTGGCGCTCAGGCCCGATCTCGTCCTCGCCTGGCGCGGCGGCAATGCCGAACGGCAGGTGAACCAGCTGTCGTCGCTGGGAATCACGGTGAAATGGGTGGACGCGGAGAGCATCGAACAGGTGGCGCAAGCCCTGCGCGACCTCGCGCCCTTTAGCCCAACCCCGCAGCAAGCCGAGCGGGCAGCCGGGCAAATGCTCAGTGACTATGCCACGCTGAAAAGCCGGTACGGTACGCAAAAAAAGCAGCGCGTATTTCTGCAATTCGGCACGCAGCCGTTGTTCACAACCGGGAAAGGCTCGATCCAGAATCAGGTGCTTGAGACGTGCGGGGGTGAAAATATCTTTGCCGACAGCCGGGTACCCTGGCCACAGGTCAGCCGGGAGCAGGTTCTGGCGCGACAACCGCAGGCCATTGTGGTGGTCGGAAATGCGAGCGAGATTCCTAAAATTAAACAATTCTGGCACCGGCAGCTTAAAATACCGGTGATTGCACTCAACAGCGACTGGTTTGAACGGGCCAGCCCGCGTATTATCCTCGCCGCAAAACAACTCTGTGCCGAACTGGCAGAGGGTCATACAAACAGATAAACACCCCATTCGAGGATTTAACGATGCTCGTGTATTGGCTGGATATTCTTGGCACAGCCGTTTTTGCTATCTCCGGCGTTTTGCTTGCCGGAAAATTACGCATGGATCCTTTTGGCGTTCTGGTGCTCGGCGTCGTCACGGCGGTGGGGGGCGGAACGATCCGCGACATGGCGCTGGCGAACGGCCCGGTATTCTGGGTGAAAGATCCAACGGACCTGGTCGTAGCGATGGTCACCTGTCTGTTAACCATCGTGCTGGTCCGTCAGCCGCGCAGGCTTCCCAAATGGGTGCTGCCGGTGCTGGACGCCGTCGGTCTGGCGGTCTTTGTCGGAATCGGCGTGAATAAAGCCTTTATAGCAGGGACTGGCCCACTGGTGGCAATCTGTATGGGCGTGTTGACCGGCGTGGGCGGCGGGATCATTCGCGATATCCTGGCGCGAGAAGTGCCGATGATCCTGCGAACGGAAATCTACGCGACGGCCTGTATCATCGGGGGGATTGTACACGCTACGGCGTATTACACCTTCGCTATCCCGCTGGAGAACGCGGCAATGCTGGGGATGGTCGTGACGCTGGTAATACGTTTAGCGGCGATACGCTGGCACCTGAAGCTGCCGACCTTTGCGCTGGACGAAAATGGAAGGTAAAAAGCAAAAACGGTAACCGCCAGGTTACCGTTTTTCGAGTCTGCCGGGGTGAGTGCCTCAGCCCGCACCGTCCGCAACGTTAGATGCTGAACGACGATCCACACCCGCAGGTGCTGGTCGCGTTAGGGTTCGTCACCACAAAGCGCGACCCTTCCAGACCTTCGGTGTAATCCACCGAACCGCCGACGAGGTATTGCAGGCTCATCGGGTCAACCACCAGCGCGACGCCCTGCTTCTCGATAGTCATATCACCATCGTTAACCTGGTCGTCAAAGGTAAAACCATACTGGAAGCCGCTGCAGCCGCCGCCGGTAATATAAACACGCAGTTTCAGATCCGGATTGTCCTCGTCGGCAATCAGGGTTTTCACTTTTTTCGCTGCTGCTTCGGTAAATTCCAGCGGCAACGCTACGTCATCACTCATCTTATGCTCCCATGAATACTGCTACTGCTATTGGGTAAAAATCACCCAATTCTTTATGCCATTATCTAATACCCTGGTAATTCATTCAAGTATTCTGCTTCAGGGCCTGTTCAGCATCCTGTTTCGCCAGGGTACGGGCAAGAATGGTGGAGTATAGCGGTTTTCCACCCAGGAATTGGGCTAATAGTGTCGCGCCGAGGCAGGTAATGATCATTGGCAAAATGAGCTGGTAATTATCGGTCATTTCCAGCACCAGCACGATCCCGGTCAGCGGCGCGCGCAGGGAGGCCGCCAGTAGCGCTCCCATCCCCGCAACGGCAAACGTCCCGGCATCCAGATGATAGGCCGGGAAGCCAACCGCCGCCGCCATCCCAAACGCGGTCCCCAGCAGCGTGCCCAGCGCCAGCATCGGGGCAAAAATCCCTCCCGGCGCGCCGGAGGAGAAGCAGAGCACGGTGGTGATCACCCGCGAGATAAACATAAACAGCAGCAGGCCGACGCTAAAATTGCCCGCCGCCGCAACGGGTATCAGCCCAAATCCGCCGCCTGCCGCGTTCGGTTCGATAAAGCCGAGGATCCCGCACACTCCGCCGAGCAGGCCCCCCACCAGCACCCATCGGGTGGTGTTTCCGCCGTGGATGCGCTGAAACATATCCTGCGCACGTAAAATCAGCGTATTGAAAAGCGGGCCGACCACGCCAAAAATCATGCCAAGCACCAGATACAGCCACAGGGTGTTGACCGGCGCGTTAGTCAGCTTACCCACCTCAATCACCGCCCCTTCGCCGTTGAAGATGCGAAAGACGATGCTCGACATAATCACGCCGGTAAACACCGCCTTAATGGAGATGAGGTTGTAGCGGAACTGGGCGCGCATCTCTTCGATAATGAACAGGATCCCCGCCAGCGGCGCATTGAACGCGGCAGACAGCCCGGCCGCCGCCCCCGTCGCCAGCAGCGTATGGCGCGCTTCGGCGCTGCGCATACGGAACAGATCGCCGACCATACGCCCGACGTTACCGCCCAGCTGTACCGTTGGTCCTTCCCGTCCGAGCACCATTCCCGCCCCGAGCGTTCCCATCCCGCCGATAAATTTCACAGGAAGCACGCGCCACCAGCGAACCGGGCGTAGCTCTTCCAGCGCCCCTTCAATTTCCGGGATCCCCGAGCCGCCCGCTTCGGGTGCGAATTTACGTACCAGGAAATAGCCCACCATGGCAAACAGGGCCGAAAGGCCAAAGGCCCACACCCAGACCAGCCATTCACGATCCGCAAAGCTGGCGACGGTGCCTATGCGCCAGTTGAGCACCGCGTTGACGGCTTTCTCAAACGCGACGCCCACGAGACCGGCCAGCGTGCCCACAACGGCAGCTGCCAGCAGAATGGCTAACGGGGTTTTGTCACGGTTGAGCAGCCGCCGGATGCTGACCCGGCGCTTCGCGCGCGTAAGCTGCTGTTGTTCAAAAGACGGAGTGTTATCGTTCATTACCTTTTCTGTTTCGTCATACAAATGGCCGCAGGGATTTTACCAGAGACAGTCCCCTCGTCCCCTGAAAAATACTTAACAATTGTTAAGCCCTTTACGGGGCAAAAATTTTATAACCTCATCCGGATCACTTAGAATAGTCTCCTTAACTTATTTCTACGAACCAGGAACGACGCCATGAGCAAGTCTGAAAACCTCTACAGCGCAGCCCGCGAGCTTATCCCAGGCGGCGTAAACTCACCGGTGCGCGCCTTTACCGGCGTGGGTGGCACCCCGCTGTTTATCGAACGTGCGGATGGCGCGTATCTGTATGATGTGGATGGCAAAGCCTATGTCGACTACGTCGGCTCCTGGGGGCCAATGGTGCTGGGGCATAACCACCCGGCGATCCGCAACGCGGTGATTGAAGCCGCTCAGCGCGGCCTGAGCTTCGGTGCGCCAACCGAGATGGAAGTCAAAATGGCGGAGCTGGTCACCGAGCTGGTGCCGACAATGGACATGGTACGTATGGTGAACTCCGGTACGGAAGCGACCATGAGCGCCATCCGTCTGGCGCGCGGCTTTACCGGCCGTGACAAGATTATCAAGTTCGAAGGCTGTTACCATGGCCACGCCGACTGCCTGCTGGTAAAAGCCGGTTCCGGCGCGCTTACGCTCGGTCAGCCTAACTCTCCGGGCGTGCCGGCTGACTTCGCAAAACACACTCTCACCTGCACCTATAACGATCTGGACACCGTTCGCGCGGCGTTCGAGCAGTATCCGCAGGAGATCGCCTGCATCATCGTCGAACCGGTGGCGGGCAACATGAACTGCATCCCACCGCAGCCGGATTTCCTGCCGGGCCTGCGCGCGCTGTGTGATGAATTCGGCGCGCTGCTGATCATCGACGAAGTGATGACCGGCTTCCGCGTGGCGCTGGCGGGCGCCCAGTCTTATTATGGCGTTGAGCCTGACCTCACCTGTCTGGGCAAAATTATCGGCGGCGGCATGCCTGTCGGGGCGTTTGGTGGCCGTAAGGACGTGATGGACGCGCTGGCGCCAACCGGTCCGGTTTACCAGGCGGGTACGCTCTCCGGTAACCCCATTGCGATGGCGGCGGGCTTTGCCTGTCTGACCGAAGTGGCGCAGCCGGGTATCCACGAAACCCTGACGGACCGGACGACGCAGCTGGCGAACGGCCTTCTGGAAGCCGCAGAAGAGGCGGGTATTCCGCTGGTGGTTAACCACGTCGGCGGTATGTTCGGCATTTTCTTCACCGACGCGAAAGCCGTTACCTGCTATCAGGACGTGGTGAAGTGCGACGTGGAACGCTTCAAACGCTTCTTCCACCTGATGCTGGAAGAAGGCGTATATCTGGCACCGTCAGCGTTTGAAGCGGGCTTTATGTCCGTGGCGCACAGCGAAGAAGATATCAATAACACCATCGACGCAGCGCGTAAGGCATTTGCGAAGCTGTAAAATGTGCGGCTTGATATCCTCTCCCACAGGGAGAGGGAGCAAACGCTAAAACGGCAATCCAAGGATTGCCGTTTACTTTTATTACCGACTCTGCTTTCTCAACAGATAGATAAAGTACGGCGCGCCGATAAAGGTCGACAGCAGGCCCGCCGGGATCTGATACGGGAACAGCACCATCCTTCCGCACCAGTCAGCAAAGACCAGGATCGCCCCGCCCGTCAGGGCAGAAATCGCGATATGCGGCATCGTGCGGCGGAAGCCCATCATGCGTGCGATATGCGGCGCCATCAGGCCAACAAAACTGAGCGGGCCAATGGTCATGGTGGCCGTCGCCGTCAGGCACGCGGCCAGCAGCAGCAGGGCGATACGCGTTGGCGTCAGCGCCAGCCCGACCGCGCGCGCGGTGTCCCCGCCCAGCGGCAGAATGGTCATCCAGCGGCGGCACAGCGGCACTATCGCCAGCAGTACGATCATCACGACTCCGGTATGCACCACCTGGCTGCCGGTGGCGTTGTACGTCGAGCCGGAGATCCAGGTCAGGATCTGCGCCATGCGCGGATCGCCGCTCGCCTGCAACATCATCAGCAGCATGGTAAACGCGGTGCTCAGCGCCATCCCGGCCAGCAGCATGCGGTGAGGCGAGAAACCGCCGCGCCCGGAGGCGATCAGGATAATCATCAGCGTCGCCGCCGCACCGATACTCCCGGCAGGCATCAGCCAGCCGAAGGCATTCCCCGGCACGAGAAACAGCATCAACACCACGCCAAACGCGGCGCCGGAACTGATGCCCAGGACTTCCGGGCTTGCCATCGGGTTACCGGTCAGACGCTGAATAATACAGCCCGCCACCGCCAGCATCACGCCGGCAATCAGCGCGGAGGAGATCCGTGGCCAGCGCCACTGCATGAGCTCATTCAGCAAATCCCCCGTCGCCCAGTGCCAGCCCGTGGCGTCACGCCCCAGCGAGAGCGCGGCAAACGAAGCGATAGCCAGCACCGCCAGCCCGGCAAGGCTGAACCATATCACCGACTGGCGCTCGGCAGAGATCTTATCGCCGGCATCCATCGCGGGGGCGCTGATGCTGCGCAGCCGCGGCAGCAGCCACAGCAGCAGCGGCGCGCCGATCAGGGCCGTCACCGAGCCCGTCGACACTTCCATCCAGACGCGCGCCAGCCAGAGAATGAGCTGATCGGAAAGCCAGAGGATCAGCGCGCCAATCAGCGGCGCCAGCATCAGGCGCGCCAGCAGACGCCGCGCGCCGAGCATTTTTGCCAGCAGCGGCGCAAACAGGCCGATAAATCCGATGATGCCTACGGCGTTAACCAGCAGCGCGCTCAGCACAATCGCCAGGGTGAGGGCCGCCAGGCGGGCCAGCGACAGCGCCAGCCCCAGGTTACGCGCCACGCCGTCATCGAGGCCCATCAGCGTCAGCGGGCGCAGCAGCAGTAGCGTAAGCACCACGCCGCCAAACAGCTGAGGCCACAGGCGCTGGACGATGCTCCAGTCGGTCTGGGTGAGCGTTCCGGTACTCCACATAAACATGCTTTGCAGCTGGTCGTGGTGAAACAGCACCAGCAGCTGGTTGATTGCCCCGCAGTAGAGGCTGACGACCAGCCCGGCGAGGATCAGCGTGACCGGCGAAAGGCGTTTACCCCAGGCCACGCCGAAGACCAGCGCACCAACCACGCAGGCGCCCGCCAGCGCGGCAAACTGCGAGGTTAATGCCCCCGGCAGCGTCCAGAGCGTGGTGACGGTGATCCCCAGCTGTGCCCCGGTCGCCACGCCAAGCGTGGTTGGCTCCGCCAGCGGGTTACGCAGCACCTGCTGGAACAGCACGCCCACCAGCCCCAGGCCCGCTCCGACCAGCAGAGAGATGCTAAGACGCGGCAACAGGCTGTAGTGGAAAAGCATTTGCTGAATATTATCGATATCCGGTGCGGCAACCGCGGCCGCCCACTGCTCGCGCGGTAACGCCGTGGTCAGGTTGAAGCCGGTCAGCGCCAGGGCAGCCAGGAAAATGAGCGCCAGCAGCAGCACCGGGAAGCGGGCAATACGCGTACTCATGCCCTGCCTCCCAGCGTGCGATCCAGCACGCGCGCAAAATGCATCGCCGACAGCGTCGCGCCGTAAAACCATACCGCAGGCGCGCGCAGGAAACGCCGTTCGCGCACGAACGGCATCGCCTGCCAGAGCGGGGTCGCCATCAGGGTTTGCATTTCACGCTCGTTGCCGTGGTCAAAGCACAGAACGTCAACGTCACGAAACGCCGCCAGGCGGTCAATGCCCACGGCGGTGCTTCCCCAGAACGTCATCTCGCCTTCCCAGGCATTGCGAATGCCAAAGCTGTCGAGCACTTCCTGGAACAGGCAGTTCTTTCCAAAGACCAGCATATGGCGGGCGTCCAGCAGCGTCACCATCAGCAGCGAACGATCGCCGCGGTCGGCAAAGCGCGGCTTAAGGGAATCAATCAGCGCATCAAATTCATCCAGGTGTTTTTTTGCTTCCGCTTCACGGTTGAGGAAATGCGCCATCTCGTGAATGGAGTTTTTTGCCATGGTCAGCGGCTTTTTACCGTCGCTGAAGGAAAAGCCCCGTCCGGGAGCAATCTTCGCCATGGTCTCTTCCGATGGGCCATACCCCGCAGACCAGAATAAATAAGACGGCTTCATCTGCGTGAGAAGCTCAAGGTTCGGCTCCGTACGCAGACCGATATCGATGACGGAGTCCGGCAGTTTGGGCTCATTCACCCACAGGGTGTAGTTAGGGATATCGGCCACGCCGTAGGGCGTGATACCCAGGGCCATCATCAGCTCGACGGGCAACCACTCCAGCGCCACAATGCGGTGCGGATCGATAGCAGCGGCGCGGGCCGGAGCCATCTTTAACAGCAGCGGCGAGAGCGCCATGGCCGTCAGCAGGCGACGGCGGCTTATGCGTGTAGACTCCAGCATCAGTAAACGAAGCTCACCGGTGCAGCCCCGGCAGGGTGAGGCAGGATCCCCATAGGTATACCGTAGATATGTTCCAGCGTTTCGCTGCGCATCAGCTCGTCAGGCGTGCCCTGGGCGATCATTTCACCGCCGCGCAGCGCCACCAGATAGTCGCAATAACGCGCGGCCATATTGATATCATGCAGAACGGCAATCACCGTCAGGCCGCGCTGCTGGCTTAAACGGTGCACCAGCGCCAGCACGTCCACCTGGTGGGCAATATCCAGCGCGGAGGTAGGTTCGTCGAGCAGCAGGCAGCGGCTGTCCTGCGCCACCAGCATCGCGATCCACGCGCGCTGACGTTCGCCACCGGACAGGCTATCCACCAGACGGTGCGCCAGCGGTTTTAACCCGACCAGCGCAATCGCCTCTTCCACTTTCTCTCTGTCAGCAACGCCAAAACGCCCGAGCGCACCGTGCCACGGATAACGTCCAATCGCCACCAGCTCGCGCACCGTCATCCCTTCCGCCTGCGGCAGCTGCTGCGGCAGATAGGCCACCTTGCGGGCAAAGGCCTTACTGCTCCAGCCCGCCAGCGGCTGCTCATCCAGCAGAATTTCCCCCTCGGACGGCGGCTGGTGGCGGCCCAGCATCTTCAGCAGCGTCGATTTACCGGAACCATTGTGCCCGATTAATCCGGTCACTTTACCTGCGGGAAACGTCAAAGAGAGCGGGTGCAGCAGGGTGCGCCCGGGTACGCGAAAGGAGAGATTGTTGAGCGTGAAGGTGGAGTCGGATTGCGTTTTGTTATCCTGCATATCAGCCAACTTAAATAAAAAGGGCACGGCGAACCGTGCCCATAAAGAGATTAGAAGCGGAAGGTCGCCGTGGCGACAACCTGGCGTTCAGCACCCCAGAAGCAACCATAGGTGTTGAAGCAGCTGGCAACGTACTCACGATCGAACAGGTTGTTCACGTGAAGCGCGACGTTTGAACCCGCCATGCCCACGCGCGCCAGGTCATATCGGACTAACGCATCAACCAGGGTATAGCTGCCCACAGTAAACGAGTTCGCCGGATCGCCCTTG
The DNA here is from genome assembly GCA_951848785.1 of Callosobruchus maculatus. NCBI lineage: Eukaryota > Metazoa > Arthropoda > Insecta > Coleoptera > Chrysomelidae > Callosobruchus > Callosobruchus maculatus. The sequence goes on along the minus strand of CATOUR010000698.1, from coordinate 17,565 downwards.
CTGGAGCCCGTATAACGAACGCCGGTTCCCAGCGTCAGGCCAGACAGCGGGCCATCAAACATCGTGTAGTCACCCCAGACAGAGGCCATGTGCTTTGGTACCTGGGCTGGCGTGTTGCCTTTGTAGTTGGTGTCGGTGGTGTATTCCGCATCGGTATAGGTATAAGAACCCACAACGTTAACGCTTGCAGACAGCGCCGCTTTCGCTTCCAGCTCTACACCACGGGCACGGATCTCACCGCCTTCAACGGAGAAGAATGAGCCCGCAGGATCGGCCATCAGGTTGTTGGTTTTGGTCAACTGATACACTGCACCGGTGATCACGATCGGACGATCGTTCGGCACGTATTTCACGCCCGCTTCGTACTGCTTGCCTTTAGACGGAGAGAACAGTTTACCCTGAGCATCGGTCTGTGAAGCCGGTTCAAAGGATTCGCTGTAGCTGAAGTAAGGGGTTACGCCGTTATCGAACAGATAGTTAACGCCGCCACGCCAGGTAAACTGAGTATCATCACGTTTGGAGGTAGTATTCAATACACGGTTGTAGGACTCCTGATCGGCCCAGTCGTAACGGCCGCCCAGCGTCACCAGCACTTTATCCCACTGCGCCTGATCCTGAACATACAAACCGGTCTGTTTCTGGCGGTTGAGGATTTGATACGCGCCGGAGTTTGCCGGATCTTTTGAGCCAAAATCAAAATCGCTGTTTACCGGATTGTAGAGATCCAGCAGTGGTACAGAGTCGTCATAGCCAAACCAGGAGTTGATATCGTTGCGCATACGCATAAAGTCAACGCCGGTCAGCAGGGTGTGGTCAACCTGGCCGGTCGCAAATTTGCTCTGCAGCTGGGTATCAACGGTGAAGTTCTGCAGTTTTTCATTATCGACAACGTACTTACGCGCCAGATAATGACCTTTATCGGCAGGAGCTAACGCAGCACACTGTTTGCTACCGCTGTTTGCCGGATCGGTACATACGCCGTAGCCGTAAACGCTGCTTTGCGAGGTTTTGTTCTCGGCAAAACGCAGGTTTTGGCGCACGGTAAAGGTGTCGTTAAATTCGTGGTCGAAGCTATACCCCACCATTTTCTGGTTACGGGAATAGGTATTGTTCTTCGCACCTTCGTTGAAGTCCGTCGACAGTCGGTCGCCGTTTGGCAGCGGATCAACCGTTCCCTCTTTTGGCAGCCAGCCGTAATAACCTGTTTCAGGCTCGTTCTGGAAGTAGGAGAGGAAGGTGAAAGTCGTTTTATCATCCGGACGCCAGGAGAATGATGGCGCGATGGCATAACGCTGCTCGCCTTTATCTTTCTGCTGCGCATTATTTGAACGCGCAACGCCCGTCAGTCGGTAAGAGTAAACGCCGTCATCGTCGATGGCATCGCTGAAGTCAAAGCCGGTCTGGAACAGACTGTCGGTGCCAGCTTTGAACTGGATCTCTTTTAGAGGCTCGGTTGTTGGACGCTTACTCACCATGTTCAGCAGACCACCAGGACTGCTTTTTCCGTACAGAACGGAAACCGGGCCGCGCATGATTTCAGCACGCTCCAGCATATAAGGGTCAATCACCGCGTCGTTATAGAAGTTGCCCTGCATCTTCATACCGTCGAGGTAGTTGTTCTGGTTCTGGCCATCGGCCGCGAAACCGCGAATAACCAGGTAGTCGTAGGTATTTGAAGCACCACGGGTGCCTACCGCAACGCCCGGGGTATAGCTCAACGCTTCTTTAACGGAACGTGGCTGATGCAGCGCCATCTCTTCGGCAGTTACCACAGAAATAGACTGTGGAACCTTTTGAATTGGGGTGTCTGTTTTGGTACCGGTCGCGGATTGACGCGCGGCGATAGTCGCAGCAGGACCCCAGGCACTTTCCTGTGCAGCCGGTGCGGCAGTCACGGTAATCGTTTCTTCTTTCTTGGGGGTTTCAGCGGCCTGTGCGTAAGCAGACATGCCGGCAACCGCTGTGGCTACGACGGCTGCGATTTTACGCAGCGACGTGTTAATTGGCTGAGCAGTATTGGAAAGCGCCATGATGGATCTCTGATGAAAAAGGTGAATGATAACGTAAACGAGAATTATTATTATGACCGCAGAATAATATGCGAAACGCTGACGGCATAGCAAGCGATATGCGGCCCTACAAGAATTAAGGGTTTAAGAAATAATCAACGGAAAATGGGTCGTTAATAAGGGTTGAAAACGGGGTTAAGGAAATGAGTTGCCGAGGTGAAAAAAATACCCCCTTCCTGGGAAGGGGGTATCAGGATGGTTAGTTCCCGCCGAACATATCCTTGATCCAGCCGGCGACGCCGTCGCTGTCCTTCTTCTCATCCTGCTGCTGCGGCTGTTGTTGCTGCTGCTGCGGTTGAGAGGACTGGTCAAACGGATTGCCGGTCGGCTGCTCTGGCTGACTTTGCTGGCACAGCGCATCCGGATTGGTCGTCCAGACCGGCAGCGAACGCACGCCACCGCCGCAGATAAAGTTACCGGAACTATCCACGCCCATATCGACGATATCTTCCGGCGCAACCAGGTTCAGCGGCACCGGGGACTGATTTGCCAGGTAGCGCTGGTAAATCGACATCGCACCGCTCGCACCGTACAGCCTGGTCGGCTGGTTGTTATCGCGGCCCACCCAGGTGATCACCACTTCACGACCATCGATACCGGCGAACCAGGTATCCACGTTGTTGTTGGTGGTACCGGTTTTACCTGCCAGGTGCAGACCAGGATACTTCGCCCCCAGCTGACGGCCGGTACCGCGCTGCACAACCTGCTGCATGGTCCACAGCGTCATATAGGCAGCCTGCGCCGGTACCGCGCGCTCGGCCTGCGGGAAGCTCTGATACAGCACGGAACCATCTTCTGCTATCACCGAGCGCAGCGCAGAGAGCGGCGCGCGGTTACCGCCGCTGGCGATGGTCTGGAACGCCTGCGCCACTTCGATTGGCGTCAGGTTAAGCGCGCCAAGGATCATGGCCGGAACAGGATGCAGCTGATCTTTCGGCACGCCCAGCTTCTGCCAGGTATCGGTAATGGCCGGCAGACCCAGCGCCATACCGAGGTTAACCGTTGGCACGTTCATCGAGCGGGTTAGCGCGTCCACCAGCATCACCTGACCGCTGAATCGTTTGTCATCGTTCTGCGGAGACCATACCTGGCCGTTAGGCTGGCGCAGAGAGATTGGCGCATCGGCAATCCATGTGTTCAGGCGATAGAGGTTCGGCTGGCTCAGCGCGGTCAGGTAGGTCGCCGGTTTTGCCAGTGAACCAATCGAACGACGCGCCTGCATCGCACGGTTGTAGCCCGCATACTGCGGCTCGGCACCGCCCACCATCGCGCGAACTTCGCCGGTGTTACGGTCAACCACCACCATCGCGGTTTCCAGATCGCTCAGCTTACGCTGCTTCTTCAGCGCCGGGATCCCTTCAACCGCCGCTTTTTCTGCCGCATCCTGCGCCACGGAATCAAAGGTCGTGAAGATCTTCACGCCGGAGAGATCTTTAACTTTATCCCCGAGCTTCGACTGCAGCTCCTGACGCACCATCTGCATAAACGCAGGCTGTGGAGAGATTACCCCACCGCGCGGCTGAACGCCCAGCGGACGCGCGCTCAGCATGTCGTACAGCTCCTGGTCGATGACCTGCTGCTGTTGCAGCAGACGCAGCACCAGATTACGACGCTCCAGCGCCAGTTTCGGGTTACGCCACGGGTTGTAGATCGACGCCCCTTTCACCATGCCTACCAGCAGCGCCTGCTGGTCGAGACTCAGCTCTTCCACCGGACGGCCAAAGTAATACAGGCTCGCCAGCGGGAAGCCGCGGATCTCGTTATCACCGCTCTGGCCGAGGTACACCTCGTTCATGTACAGCTCAAGGATACGATCCTTGCTGTAGCGCGCATCCATCAGCACGGCCATGTACGCTTCGTTGGCCTTACGCCAGTAAGAACGCTCGCTGGAGAGGAACAGGTTTTTCACCAGCTGCTGGGTCAGGGTACTTGCCCCCTGCACCGTACGCCCCGCGGTCAGGTTCGCCAGTACCGCACGACCAATGGAGTAGAGGCTGATGCCGTCGTGCTCGTAGAAGTGACGGTCTTCGGTTGCCAGCAGCGTATCCACCAGCAGGTCCGGGAAGCCGTTACGCGCCACGAACAGGCGCTGTTCGCCGTTTGCGGACGACAGCATGGTAATCAGACGCGGATCGAGACGGAAGAAACCGAACTGGCGGTCGTTATCCATGTTCTCAATGGTTTCCAGGCGATCGCCGTCAAAGGTCAGACGCGCGCGCACCTGCCCCTCTTTGCTGTCCGGGAAGTCGAACGGACGGCGAATCATCTCGATGCTTTTCGCCTGAACGGTAAACTCGCCAGGACGCGTCATTTTCGTGACCTGACGATACTGCGTGGCCTGCAGCAGCTTCACCATCTCGTTCTTGCTGATGGACATCTCTGGCTCAAGGTTCACCATGCGACCATACACTGCCGCAGGCAGCTGCCAGACTTTCCCGTCGATACGGCTGCGGATCTTCTGATCCAGATAAACGCCGTAAATCGCGATCAGAACAACAAAAACAATGAACAGCTTCAGCAGCAGCCAGAACCAGCCGCGCTTCCCGCGAGGCTTGCGCCCTTTGCCCTTCCCTTTACGCGGCATCGGTTCCTCATCCTCATAATCGTCTTCATAGTCATCGTCATATTCCTCATCTCTGAGGCGACGACGGCTCACCTTTTCTTTCGCCGGACGCGTTGGCTTTCCCTTACGTCCTATTGGCTCGCGGTCATTCCCCGCCATGCTTTTTCTCCGCAACATTCAGGCGCAAAGGCCAGATTTTCTTTCCTTTCACAGGTCAGTGAAAGAAGAAATCTCTCAAAATAAACAGCAAGACTTTCCTGACAGGAAAGTCTTTAGTGTTTTCTCCCTCTCCCTGTGGGAGAGGGCCGGGGTGAGGGCATCAGGCCGCACTCCCCACTACGAATATTTTTTCGTGCGCCGCGTCGGCGCCGTATTCGCCGGATCATCCGGCCAGACGTGTTTGGGATATCGCCCCTTCATCTCTTTCTGCACCTCGCGGTAACTTCCCGCCCAGAACGCCCCCAGATCGCGGGTGATCTGCAGCGGACGATGCGCAGGCGACAGCAGCTCAAGCACTAACGGCACCCGCCCTTCAGCAATGGACGGCGTGGTGGCCTCGCCAAACATCTCCTGCATGCGCACGGCCAGCGCCGGAGGATTATCCTCATGATAACGAATGGCAATCCGGCTCCCGGTTGGCACAGTGTAATGCCCAGGCAGTTCACTATCCAGACGTTGACGTAACGACCAGTCCAGTAAATTCTGTAACGCGGTCTTAACATCCAGCGCCTTAAGGGCGCGCAGCGAGTGTACGCCGCTCATCTGCGGCAGCAGCCACTGCTCAAGCGTAGCGAGCAGCGCCTCATCGTCAACCGCGGGCCAGCCGTATTCCGGCAGCCACTTCGCCGCGCAGTGCAGACGAATGCGATACTGTTCAGCCTCCGGCGTCCAGTTCAGGACGCTCAGCCCTTTTTCGCGAATGCCGTTCAGCATCGCCTGGTGAAGCTCGTCTTCCGACGGTTTCGCCAGCGGTATCGACCCGAGCGTCAGTTTGCCGATCTGGCTTCGACGAAACGCCTTTAGCGTGCCCTGAGCATCATCCCACTCCACGATGTCCGATTGCTGAAGCAGCTGCGGGCACGCACGCGTCAGGGCGTCGATGTCCACGGCAATCGCCTGCAATATGCGCGCGTCCGGCGAATGGCTGCCCTGAAGCAGCAGCGGGGCGATCAGCCACTCGTGACGCGTTAGGGCATCTTCGCTGTCGAGCATCGCCCCCATCCCGTTTGCCAGTTGATAGCGCCCGTCAAGCCCGCGACGGCGCGCGATCCTGTCCGGGAAGGCCTGAGCCAGCAAGAACGGGATATTTTCGCCAGCAGGCGATCCCCCTTTGCTGTTCAGGCGTTTGCACAGCTGCTGCGCCCGCTGCTGCCAGTTTCCCTGATTGCGCGAAAACGCCTGTTCCAGATCGCTGCTGCCACCGCGAGGCGGCTCCTCAAGAATAGCCGCCAGTTTTGCCGCCGTGGCAATTTCATCATCGTCCCGGGCTGCCGTCAGCATCGCCGCCAGGCGCGGATCGTTACCCAGCGCCGCCATTTTCTGGCCGCGCGCCGTCAGACGCTCGCCTTCCAGCGCGCCAAGCTGGGTCAGGAGGTTACGTGCGGCGGTGACGTTCACGCCAGGCGGGGGATTAAGCCACGTGAGCTGCTCAGGATCGGGGCAGCCCCACTGCAACAGATCCATTACCAGCCCGGAAAGATCGCTTTGCACTATCTCAGGCGTGCTCTGCGCTGCCGCTCGTTCCGCCTGCTCTGCGCTGGTTAAATGCAGACAAATCCCCGGCTCAAGACGCCCCGCGCGGCCCGCGCGCTGGATCATCGAGGCCTGACTGATGCGCTGCGTCAGCAGCCTGGTCAGCCCGGTACGCGGATCAAAACTCGCCACTCTCTCCTGCGTGCTGTCCACCACCAGGCGAATGCCTTCGATGGTCAGGCTGGTTTCAGCGATATTGGTCGCCAGCACCACCTTGCGCTGCCCTGCCGGTGCGGGAAGAATCGCCTTGCGCTGCTCGGCCAGCGGCAGCGCGCCGTACAGCGGGCACAGCATTACGTCGCGGCTCACCCGGGATGCAAGCTGCTCCTGCACGCGCTGGATTTCGCCCACGCCGGGTAAAAAGAGCAACAGCGAGCCGGGTTCATGACGGAGCAATTCGGCGGTGGCGATGGCCACGGCTTCGTCAAAACGCTGGTGGGCAGCAAGCGGCTGATAGCGGCGATCAACCGGGAAGGCACGCCCTTCGGAGGCAATCATCGGCGCGTCAGGGAGCGTCTGCCGGAGCCGCTCGTTATCCAGCGTCGCCGACATAATGAGCAGCCGGAGGTCATCGCGCAGCCCCTGCTGAACGTCGAGCAGCAGCGCAAGGGCGAGATCCGCCTGCAGGCTGCGCTCGTGAAATTCATCGAGGATCACCAGCCCGACGCCGGACAGTTCCGGATCGTTTTGCAGCATGCGGGTGAGAATGCCTTCGGTTACCACCTCAAGCCGCGTGGACGCGCTCGTGCAGGTTTCAGCGCGCATGCGGTAGCCCACCGTCTCGCCCGGTTTTTCATTCAGCAGTTCCGCCAGGCGCTGCGCCACGTTGCGCGCGGCGAGCCTGCGCGGCTCCAGCAGAATTATTTTCCCGCGGATCTTCCCCTCGCGCAGAATTTGCAGGGGCAGCCAGGTAGATTTACCCGCTCCCGTGGGCGCGCTGAGCAACACCTGCGGCGCATGTTCTAAGGCTGCGAGAAGCTCAGGAAGGACGACGGCGACGGGCAAAGAAGACACTTACGGCTCCAGAGGGTTAACTTTATTCGGCGTACATTGTAGCATCGGCGCATATCATTACCGAGTCCTGCGCATGTCTGATTCAAAACGGCTGTTTTTCGCCATCGAGTTACCCACCACGCTTCAACGGCAGATCGTTCGCTGGCGTGCCAGCCACTTTCCGGCGGAAGCGGGCCGGCCTGTCGCTGCCGCAAACATGCACCTGACGTTAGCCTTTCTCGGCGAGGTGAGTGCAGAAAAGCAGCGCGCGTTAAGCGCAATGGCCGGGCGCATTGCTCAGCCGGGGTTCACGCTTCACCTTGACGATGCCGGACAGTGGTTGCGCTCCAGGGTAGTCTGGCTGGGAACGCGTCAGCCGCCTCGCGGATTACTTCAGCTCGCGAACATGCTGCGGGCACAGGCTGCGCGCAGCGGCTGTTACCAGAGCCCGCAGCCTTTTCATCCCCATATCACCCTGCTGCGCGATGCGGGTCAGGCTGTTGCCATCCCGCCGCCGGGCTTTCACTGGTCCTTTCAGGTGACTGAATTTGCGCTTTACGAATCTGCCTTTGTACAAGGACGCACCCGCTATACCCCGCTCCAGCGCTGGACGCTGGGCGACACGTTAAGGAAACCTGATGAAGTTTAGCCCCGCACTCCAGCGCGCCACCCTGATCCAGCGTTATAAACGCTTTCTCGCAGACGTAGTCACCCCCGAGGGCGAAACGCTTACCCTGCACTGCCCTAACACCGGTGCCATGACGGGCTGCGCCACGCCGGGTGACACGGTCTGGTATTCCACTTCAGAAAATACTAAACGCAAATATCCCCATACCTGGGAAATGACCGAGACGCAAAACGGGGCATTTATTTGCGTTAATACCCTGCGCGCAAATCAGCTGGTTAAGGAAGCGCTGACAAACGGCACGCTCCCCGAACTGGTGGGCTACGGTACGCAAAAAAGCGAAGTGAAATATGGCGATGAGGGCAGCAGAATTGACTTTATGTTACAGGCGGAAGATCGGCCTGAGTGCTATATTGAAGTGAAATCAGTGACGTTAGCGGAACAGGAAAACGGCTTCTTTCCGGATGCGGTAACGCTACGTGGCCAGAAGCATCTGCGAGAGCTAATGAGTGTAGCGGCGGCGGGCAAACGCGCCGTATTGCTGTTTGCGGTTCTGCATTCAGCCATTGAACGGTTTTCCCCGGCCCGTCATATTGATCCTAAATACGCGCAATTGTTGCATGAGGCACAAAAGCAGGGGGTAGAGGTTTTCGCTTATAAAGCGGAACTTTCTGCCGATAATATGACTCTGAGATCCTCTCTTCCCATTGTCTTATAAGGGATTAGACGATTGACTAATAAGTGTTCTGGCCGCGTGCGCAAATACGCTTTTCCTCACAGGGTTGTCAAGTGTAACGTTTAGATAATTGCCATACGGAAAAGCATCTGCTATTTATAGCGACCTGATTTTTCCCCCAACACGGGGATCGATAGTGCGTGTTAAGGAGAAGCAACATGCAAGAAGGGCAAAACCGTAAAACATCGTCCCTGAGTATTCTCGCCATCGCTGGGGTGGAGCCGTATCAAGAGAAGCCGGGCGAAGAGTATATGAACGAAGCCCAGCTGTCGCACTTCAAGCGTATTCTTGAAGCATGGCGTAATCAACTCAGGGATGAAGTCGATCGCACCGTTACACATATGCAGGATGAAGCTGCTAACTTCCCGGATCCGGTCGACCGTGCCGCTCAGGAAGAAGAATTCAGCCTCGAACTGCGTAACCGTGACCGCGAGCGCAAACTGATCAAAAAGATCGAAAAAAACGCTGAAGAAGGTCGAGGACGAAGATTTTGGCTACTGCGAATCCTGCGGTGTTGAAATTGGTATTCGTCGCCTGGAAGCGCGTCCAACAGCCGATCTGTGCATCGACTGTAAAACGCTGGCAGAAATCCGCGAAAAACAGATGGCTGGTTAATCCCCGCCCTCTATACACTCTACAAAGGCGGGAGTCTCTCCCGCCTTGTTACCGTTGATATGTCTGAATCTCACTATATTGGGCGCTTTGCGCCATCTCCCTCCGGTGAATTACACTTCGGCTCATTAATTGCCGCGCTCGGCAGCTACCTGCAGGCTCGCGCCCGTCAGGGTAAATGGCTTGTTCGCATTGAAGATATTGATCCTCCGCGTGAAGTTCCCGGTGCGGCAGAAACCATTCTGCGACAGCTGGAACATTACGGTCTTCACTGGGACGGCGAGGTGCTCTGGCAGTCTCAACGCCATGATGCCTACCGGGAGCGCCTGGCATGGCTTGCCGAACAGGGGCTTTCCTATAACTGCACCTGTACCCGCGCGCGTATTCAGAGCATAGGTGGCGTTTACGACGGCCACTGCCGCACGCTTCGCAACGGGCCGGAAAACGCTGCCGTACGGCTGGTTCAGCGTTCGCCCGTAACGGCGTTTACCGACGTGCTCTCGGGTAAAATCGAGGCGGATGAACGTCTGGCGCGCGAAGATTTTATTATTCATCGGCGTGATGGCCTGTTTGCCTATAACCTGGCGGTGGTGGTCGATGACCATTTCCAGGGCGTTACGGAGATTGTGCGCGGGGCGGACCTCGTTGAGCCGACCGTGCGCCACATTTCGCTTTACCAGCAGTTTGGCTGGACAGCGCCGGATTACATTCATCTGCCGCTGGCGGTCAATGACCAGGGGAATAAGCTGTCAAAACAGAACCATGCCCCGGCGCTGCCTGACGGCGATCCGCGCCCGGTTTTGATCGACGCGCTGCGATTTCTCAACCAGAATGTAACGAAGGAATGGCAGGATCTGAGTCTGGACGAATTGCTGAAAATGGCGATTGATAACTGGACGCTTATAGCCGTGCCCAAAATCCGGCATTCTCAAATGCGTTGCGCTGAGCTATGATTAGCCGCTTTTTTGATAACAAAACACACTACGAGGTGTACTATTTTTACCCGAGTCGCTAATTTTTGCCGTAAAGTGCTGAGCCGCGAAGAGAGCATGGCGAACGATGCTATTGCACAGCCACACATGTCGGTCATTCCGCGTGAGCAGCACAATATTTCCCGCAAAGATATCAGTGAAAATGCCCTCAAGGTGCTCTATCGTCTGAATAAAGCAGGCTACGAGGCCTATCTCGTCGGTGGCGGGGTTCGCGATTTACTGTTGGGCAAAAAACCTAAAGATTTCGACGTGACGACCAGCGCCACGCCTGAGCAGGTGCGTAAATTATTCCGCAACTGCCGTCTGGTTGGCCGCCGTTTCCGCCTGGCGCACGTGATGTTTGGGCCGGAAATTATTGAAGTGGCAACCTTCCGCGGTCACCACGAAGCGGGCGTCAACGATCGCACGACCTCCCAGCGCGGCCAAAACGGCATGCTGCTGCGTGACAACATCTTCGGCTCTATTGAAGAAGATGCTCAGCGCCGTGATTTCACCATCAACAGCCTTTACTACAGCGTGGCGGATTTCACCGTTCGCGATTACGTCGGCGGGATGCAGGACCTGAAAGAAGGCCTGATTCGCCTGATCGGCACGCCGGAAACGCGCTATCGCGAAGATCCGGTCCGCATGCTGCGCGCCGTGCGTTTCGCCGCCAAGCTGAATATGCGCATCAGCCCGGAAACCGCGGAGCCGATCCCTCGTCTGGCGACGCTGATTAACGACGTGCCCCCTGCCCGTCTGTTCGAAGAGTCATTAAAGCTGCTGCAGGCAGGCTACGGGTTTGAAACCTACAATCTGCTGCGCGAATACAACCTGTTCCAGCCGCTGTTCCCGACGATAACCCGCTACTTCACCGAAAACGGCGACAGCGCCATGGAGCGGATGATTGCGCAGGTGCTGAAGAACACTGACACCCGCATTCACAACGATATGCGCGTGAATCCGGCGTTCCTGTTCGCGGCCATGTTCTGGTACCCGCTGCTGGAAACGGCGCAGCGCATCACTCAGGAGAGCGGCCTCGCCTATTATGACGCTTTCGCGCTGGCGGCAAACGACGTGCTGGACGAAGGCTGCCGCACGCTGGCGATCCCGAAACGTATCACTACTCTGGTGCGCGATATCTGGCAGCTCCAGCTGCGCATGTCCCGCCGTCAGGGTAAACGCGCCTGGAAGCTGATGGAGCATCCTAAGTTCCGCGCCGCGTTCGATCTGCTCTCTCTGCGTGCTGAAGTCGAAAGAAACCAGGAGCTACAGCGCCTGGCGCAGAGGTGGGGAGAATTTCAGGTCTCTGCACCGCCGGAGCAGAAAGATATGCTCACGGGCCTGGATGATGAGCCAGCACCGCGCCGTCGTCACCGCCGCCCGCGCAAGCGCGCACCGCGTCGTGAAGGCACGGCATGACCCTTGCGTATATCGCCATCGGCAGCAATCTGGCCTCTCCGCTGGAGCAGGTTAACGCTGCCGTTCAGGCGCTGGGAGACATCCCCCAAAGCCGTATCGTGGCGGTCTCCTCGTTTTACCGCACGCCGCCGCTTGGCCCGCAGGATCAGCCTGACTATCTGAACGCCGCCGTGGTGCTGGAAACGGACCTTGACGCAGAAACGCTGCTGGATAATACCCAGCGCATTGAGCTACAGCAGGGCCGCGTACGCAAAGCCGAACGCTGGGGACCGCGCACGCTCGACCCTCGATATTATGCTTTTCGGCCACGAGGTGATTAACACCGAACGCCTCACCGTTCCGCACTACGACATGAAAAACCGCGGGTTTATGCTCTGGCCGCTGTTTGAAGTCGCCCCCGATCTTACCTTCCCTGACGGCATCACGCTGAAGGCCGTTCTGCAAAGCCTCGACGCGGAAAAACCGGCCCGCTGGTAATCCCGTGTTACCGTCGATTATCCATTTGTTAATTGTGGTTAATCGATTGCCTAAAATCATTGTTCCCTCGAATGTTACTGTTAGAATGCGCAAAGATTCGCTTTTGGGCCATCAGGAAACAGTATGAAACCAACCACCATCTCCTTATTGCAGAAATGCAAACAGGAAAAAAAACGCTTCGCCACCATCACCGCGTATGACTACAGCTTCGCCAGACTGTTTGCCGAAGAAGGGATCAACGTCATGCTGGTCGGAGACTCGTTAGGGATGACGGTACAAGGACATGATTCCACTCTGCCGGTAACGGTGGAGGATATTGCATACCATACGCGCGCCGTACGCCGGGGTGCGCCAGCCTGCCTGTTACTTTCCGATCTGCCGTTTATGGCGTACGCCACGCCGGAGCAAGCCTTCGACAACGCGGCGGTCGTGATGCGTGCCGGTGCCAATATGGTCAAAATTGAAGGCGGCGCGTGGCTGGTGGATACGGTGAAAATGCTCACCGAGCGCGCCGTGCCGGTTTGTGGTCACCTGGGGCTGACGCCGCAGTCCGTCAATATCTTTGGCGGCTATAAGGTGCAGGGACGAGGCGATGCGGCGCAGACGCTGTTTGATGATGCCTTGGCGCTCGTAGCCGCGGGCGCACAGCTGCTGGTTCTGGAGTGCGTGCCGGTTGAGCTGGCAAAACGCGTCACCGAAGCGCTGTCGATTCCGGTTATCGGCATCGGCGCGGGTAACGTCACCGACGGCCAGATTCTGGTGATGCACGATGCCTTCGGGATCACCGGCGGGCACATTCCAAAATTTGCCAAAAATTTCCTGACAGAAGCAGGCGACATGCGTGCTGCTGTGCGGCAGTATATTGCCGAGGTTGAGTCCGGCGCATATCCGGGCGAAGAACACAGTTTCCATTAAGGAGTCAAGGTGTGTTAATCATAGAAACCCTGCCGCTGCTGCGTCAGCACATTCGCCGTGCACGTCAGGAAGGTAAACGTATCGCACTGGTCCCAACCATGGGCAACCTGCACGACGGCCATATGAAGCTGGTCGATGAAGCCAGAGCGCGCGCAGATATCGTGGTGGTCAGTATCTTCGTTAACCCAATGCAGTTCGATCGCGCAGACGACCTGGCACGCTACCCGCGTACCTTGCAGGAAGACTGCGAGAAGCTCAAAAAACGTCATGCGGATATCGTCTTCGCACCGGCTCCCGCAGACGTATACCCTCAGGGTACCGCTGAAGCGACCTACGTGGACGTACCGGGCATCTCAACCATGCTTGAGGGTGCCAGCCGTCCGGGCCACTTCCGCGGCGTATCCACCATCGTCAGCAAGCTGTTTAACCTGGTGCAGCCGGACATCGCCTGCTTTGGCGAGAAAGACTACCAGCAGCTGGCGCTGATCCGCAAAATGGTTGCCGACATGGGCTACGATATTGACATCGTCGGCGTGCCGATTGTGCGGGCGAAAGATGGCCTGGCGCTCAGCTCCCGTAACGGCTATCTGACCGCCGAACAGCGGAAGATCGCGCCGGGCTTAAGCAAGGTGATGAACGCCATGGCGGAACAGCTTCTGGCGAAAGCGTTAAGCGCGGAAGAGATCGTTGCTATGGCTGAACAGTCGCTGAACGACAAAGGCTTCCGGGCGGACGATATTCAAATCCGTGATGCCGACACGCTGCTTGAGCTTACCGATACCAGCAAACGCGCGGTCATTCTGGTGGCTGCATGGCTCGGTCAGGCCCGCCTTATCGACAATAAAGTGGTTGAGCTGGCGTAATTATCTTCCCTCCCCTCTGTCGGGAGGGGCTAACGCATTGAATAAAGGTAAACGTAATGATTCGCAAAATGCTGCAAGGCAAGCTTCACCGCGTGAAAGTCACCCAGGCCGACCTGCACTATGAAGGTTCCTGCGCCATCGATCAGGATTTCCTTGATGCTGCGGGCATCCTTGAAAACGAAGCGATTGATATCTGGAACGTTAATAACGGCAAACGTTTCTCAACCTACGCTATTGCCGCCGAACGTGGTTCAAAAATCATCTCCGTTAACGGCGCGGCCGCGCACTGCGCGGACGTAGGCGATATTGTGATTATCGCCAGCTTTGTGATGATGTCCGATGAAGAAGCGCGTCGCTGGCAGCCTAAGGTCGCCTACTTTGAGGGCGACAACGATATGAAACGTACCGCCAAAGCAATTCCGGTTCAGGTCGCCTGATTCCGACGGGGAGCGGAACGCTCTGGTTCCGCTCCCTGAATGATAAAAAATACATTATTTTTTATTGTTTAAATAACATCTTCTCATTCATTCGCCCTATTTCCCGCTCTTTTCCAGCGTCTCTTTTCTGAAAAAAACATTCCCCTGAATGATATAAAAAAGAAAATGATCTTTGCCATTTATAATCTGAGCGCGCCAATAGTATACCGGCACAATAAAAAACCGCCCTCTTCATTCAGTTAAAATAATTTTCAAGATCATTTTCAATAACTTATCGAACGTTCATTTTTTCTAACGATGACTTTTAGCAATTTTAAATATCAAACCCATTCATAGATCCCTATCATCATTTTGCTTGAATTAAGTCAGTAAAATGTTTTTTAAATGGAATTTTAATCATGTTAAAGAAAACGTTATTAGCTTCAGCTGTAGCTTTGTTCGCAATAGGTTCTTTTTCAGCAATCGCAGATACGGATCTCGGTTTAATCACCTTTGATGGTGCGGTAACAGACACAACATGTAATATTTCCACCTCGAATGGTGAAGCACAAAATAATATTACTATTACCTTACCCGTTGTTAAAAAATCTGAAGTTGAATCCACCACCGTTGATACCGGCGTCGGCTCAAAGAATTTTGAACTGCTGCTCACCAATTGCCCTGGGTCATTAAAGAGTGCCTCTGCAAGCTTTATGTCAAAAAATATGGGGTCTGTTGCGAACGGTACCATCGAACCCGATGCTGGCGTAGCAGGCTCTGCAACCAACGTTGCACTTGCCCTGTATAACAATGCCCCAACCGTCTCTTCTCGTATTATGGTGGGTCAGCCTGGCAATAATACGCAGAAAGCAGACCTGAATGCCGGCTCCGGTAAACTGTTCTACCGCGTTGCTTATGTTCCAGGCTCCAGCTGGGTGAAAGACACCAGCCCCGTGCAGTCAGGTAAAGTCAGCGCCAACGCCTACTTCACCATGAGCTACGAATAATTTTATCCGTCCCGTTAATGTGCCCTGCCGGGCACATTTTTTCGTATTATTTGAGAATAAACATGTACGTACTGAATATTAAGAGCGGATTAAAAGCCCTGCTGCTGGCCTCGGTGAGCGTTTTTGCTCTTAACGCCAGTGCAGATATTGTGATTTCCGGCACCCGCGTCATTTATCCTGAATCGGCAAAAGACGTAACGGTGTCTATGGATAACCGCGGCACCCGGCCTTTACTGGTGCAAACCTGGCTCGATGACGGAAGAGATACCACTAATCCTCAGGAGCTGAAGCTTCCTTTTATTGTCACGCCTCCCGTTTCGCGTGTTGAACCGCAAAAAGGGCAAACCGTCAGAATCACCTGGCTTGGTCAGTCGTTGCCAAAAGATAAAGAATCCCTGTTCTGGTTTAACGTTCTGGAAGTTCCGCCTAAGGCAAAGGATAGCGACAGCCAAAGCATGCTTCAGCTTGCATTCCGTACCCGCATAAAACTCTTTTTCCGGCCTACCGGTTTGAAAGGAGAACCGACAGACGCGGCCAAAAATCTTAAATGGACTCAAATCCGGCAAGGTCAAAAAATCGTTTTAAGCGCGAAGAATGATTCGCCTTATTATGTTTCGCTGGCCAGCGCAACGCTTATTTCAGGCGCTAAACGCTACGAGATCGAAACGCATTATATTGAGCCGTTCTCAAGCCAGACCATGAACGTGAAAAATTACACAACTTCTGGAAATATCAAAATAACCTGGCAAGCCATCAATGATTTCGGCGGAATTGATAAGTATGAGTCAGTACAAAATTGATTCCATATCCGCTTCGTATCATTCGTAAAAATTATAATTAGCTTAGCTCTGGGACAGAGTACATTATGCGGTTTAGACGTTCGCTACTATGTTTGTCGATAAGTGCGGTATTGCCGTTCTGTGCATTTGCTGCTGAAAATAATAAAGAAGAAGACGTGCAGTTTAACGATCAGTTTCTTTATAACACCGGCGCATCAATTGATGTCAGCCGATTTTCAAAAGGCAACCCTGTTCTTGCCGGAACGTATAAGGTGAAGGTGATTATTAACGGGAAACCTTCCATTACCACGGATCTTCTGTTTAAGGATAATGGCACACCGCGCGCCACTCCCTGCATCACTCGTAAACTGCTCACCCAAACAAATGTGGCAGCCGGGAAACGTAAACCAGCCGGGGATGATGCTGAAGAAACGTGTGTCTCTATGTCGAACGCCTATCCCGGCTCACGCGTGGCTTACGACCCTTCCACGCAGGAGCTGGATCTTTCTATTCCCCAGGCTTTCGTCATTCAGCGCCCGGCGGGTTTTGTCGACCCTTCACTCTGGGAAGAGGGGATCCCGGCGGCGATGCTTTCCTGGGATCTTAACGGCTGGCACGCAGACACGAATGATTACAGCACCGATACGGCCTATGCCGGGGCTACGCTATGGAGCAAACCTGGGGCCGTGGCGACTGCGGGCACGAGGTAACCTGAACTGGGCTCAGGATTCCGGTACCCATTACGCCAGCCAGGGACATTTATCTTCAGCGTGACGTCACGCCGCTCAAAGCACAGTTTATCGCGGGAGATTCCTATACCCGTGGAGATGCTTTCGACTCCATCAGCCTGCGCGGGGGCACGTTTATATAACGACGACCGTATGCTTCCCAATGGCATATCGACCTATGCGCCGGTGATCCGGGGCGTGGCAAACAGCAACGCCAAAGTCACGATCGCCCAAAGCGGAAACACAATTTACGAAACCTCCGTACCGCCGGGCCCCTTTGAAATCTCGGATCTCAGTACAACAGGATACGGTAGCGATCTCATCGTCACTGTAGAAGAAACGGATGGTAGCAAACGCTCCTTCTCGGTCGCCTATTCCTCGGTCGCGCAAATGCTTCGCCCTGGCTACTCCCGATGGGATGTGGGCGTGGGTGAACTGCGTGACGACAGCCTGCGCGACAAGCCACGGGGTTGGTTACGCCACGGGCTATTACGGATTATCCAATACCTTTACGGGCTACGCGGGTCTGGAGTACACCGATAGCGATTTTTACGCCGCACTGTTGGGTTTGGCGATGAACACTCAAATCGGCGCATTCGCCTTTGACGTGACGCATTCTGATGCCCGGATCGACGGC
>CATOUR010000697.1:0-27815 GCA_951848785.1 Callosobruchus maculatus | reverse complement strand
AGGCCATAATAGTACTTGATCAAGTCAAAACACGGAATTAACGAGATATTATAGGTCAAGTGTGATGAGGAAACAATTTTATAGGCGTCACGCGTAATTATCAAGCAGATCTATCAGGTAGGCTATGAAATATTAAACGACACAGTCCAAATAAAACGATTCTCCAATTTTTCAAACGCGTTAGTTTTAGAGTGCCTCCGTTCTGGATATTGCTGTTCATAGTTGATATATTCTAGAGGCAAGTAGGCAATTTCTCAAAGATTCTCCTAAATACCGCCAATGGAAAAATTAATTTTTAAAGCTGGTTTTTCACACAGTACAGAATTATTGAGCAGGTTATGGGAACTGTCAATTTTTCAAGGCCTACCTGATAAATCTGCTTGATAATTATGCATCACGCCTACAAAATTGTTTCTTCAGCATACTTGACTTTATTATCTCGTTAATGTAGGATTTTGGCTTCATCAAATAGTATCATGGCCTTACAATTTAGTTGTTCGTAAAGTAAAAAAACAAATTCGATAGTACTTTGTCAAAATGAATAAATTTCAGTACACAAATAGAAGCTATATTTTAAATTTACCGAAAAATCGAAATATCTCGGAAAATGATGGATGTAGATACAACAAGTGCTATACAAAGATGAAAGGGCATATTAAGGGCAATTCTTTGGGATAATAAAATATTGGGGGTTACATTTAAAAAAAAAGAGAAAATCTGGATTTTGCATTCTACATCACCCTGTATAAGAATATGCGTCGCGGGCTTTTTTTATAGCCGATTTCAAGACTAGATAATATTTTTTATCCATCCGTGTAAAAAAAAATGATTTTCGATTCACCACTTTTTGATATACAGTACGTTCATTTGACAGCGATTTGGATACAAAAATGGTCATAACTTTTGAAATGCCCTGTATAATGTAACTATACCCTATATCGAAAGAACGGAAATCATTAGTAGAATTTAAATATGGAATAATATATAGGGTGTCTCATTTAAAAAAATGTATGTTTGCATCACCACGTAGTTACGGATCACCCTGTATAAATCAAAATATTTTCTGAGCAAGGAGCATATCCGTGGCTACAACTTTTATATACAACTTTTTTCGCTATCTTCTACAGTAGTGGAGTTATCGACCGAGCCGGCACTAAAAACTCACCCTGTAGATATTCTACTGCTAGCAACAATCATCTAGTAGTTTTTCCTTGATTAAATATTTTCTTACTGACTTTGGAAATTGGCTAATAGCTAGTAGGCTGTGAAAAATGAGCATTCTTGTTACCGCTATTGTTTCTGGTTGGAACTAATATGTTGTAAGGAATTTTCATAAACTTGCCTCGTAACTCTAGTTAGTTCACATCTTTCTACTAAGTTAGTTGGTTTCTTCCATATTAACGGGCTTTTGTTTATTTTTCATGGCCTGCTAGGTTGGTTGCACGCAGGAAAATCGAAAAACACCGATTTGACAGAAAATTTGAAATAAAATGAAAACCAACAAAAATTGATATGGAGAATGCTATATCGTTAGAGATGTAAACAAATTTGACATTTGATTCTTTAAACCAAAATAGGCATTCCCATTTGAAAAAATCAAGTTATCTGTGATTGAAGTTTCTTTAATTGATCTACTGATTTCTTCAAGTACAAAAAGAATTCAAATTTCGCCGTCTGACCTAAGGTGACGCATTTCATGCTTAGTCGTACCGCAAAGTCACGGTCTTCCAAGTTTTATAATCGCTGCCATATTCAATTTTTTTATGATACCTACTCATACCAGAAATGGTGATTTGCGCCTAAACGGTTCGTATAACGTTCCATGTATGATACATAAAGTCACACTAGAATTAACCAAGGAATCCAAATATGCAATAATATACAGGGGATTCCATTCAAAAAAATGTAAGTTTGATATGAATCACCCTGTATAAACGTCAAAATTTAAATCAAAATATTTTTCCGTTATAGCCCTCAAAGGCCCCTACCATAGTCAAGTGACAGATTTTTGAAATATTTTTTAGTAAGCCCACAATCCTCCGTCCACGCACTATTGGCCCACACTGTATACCCTTGTACCCGATACTTTGTACGAGGTCTGAAAGTCAAATGAAGACCCTGTGTTCGGGCGAGCCACCTAGCTCATCTAGCGGCGTTGCGCGGTTACAGTTGATCACATCATTGGCCAATATTGTCTCAAACAAATTCCTAAATGCATCAATACAAGGCGCCCAATGTGGCGCCCAACATCATTTTTTGTATATCGCGATTCTGGTCGCCGCACTGTTAATATTGTGAGCCATTATCGTAACTGAGATTGTCGTTTCTAGCTTTTAATGATTGGCATCTTTTTGCAATTTTGCGTTATTTTTGGATTTTTTGTCCGTCTATCGTTGTTTAATTACATTTTGGTGTGGACGCCGTTGTGCTGCGCCAAATTGCAAGACTGTGCATGCACAAAGGTAAGTGATTTTTACCTGATTTATACCGCTAACCTCATTTTTGTGTTGTGAATTGTGATGCAAAGGTAGTACAAGTATACTATTAGTACAAGATTAATCATTTCTATATGAAATATATATCATTTGAATGCAATACTAAATAATAGTACATATAGATATGTGTTACCGTCCACAATCACATATATTGTCCTAAGGGTACTGTGTAGATCATTCCCTTTCTTTGCCAAAACATTGCATTGAAGATGAAGTCCGATGGTGTAAAGATACATTTTTTAGTTCAGACATTACACTCCATCTGATCAGTGTATACAAAGACGCTAGTTAGAACGGATTGGCGACCCAAACCTACAATGCCTTTACTCGTGGCCTTTACAAACATCAAGGTGACGATGCGACGGATTCGTACTGAGTGTACCTACTCAACAGAAAAAACGCTTTCTGTTTGCTGCCAACTCTAACGGAAATCCCGCCGCGTGAAATACACCGCGGAAATTCCGCTCGTATAGATTGGCTCTTTTATAATTATTATAGCGGAGATGCATCTTCTTGGACCTAAGGCTTTTTCTGGTGAAGACCATTTTTTAATGCAGCATCACTTTCCTTTCTATAGCTACTCCATTTTCTTGAGCAACAGCTAAGATTATTAGATTATATTACATTACCTGGATTTGACATACAGCACGCAGTAAACTACTTGGTAAATCAACTATAATCAACTTCCCTCCGATTTTCAACCCTCCTACTGAGCTATTGATTGATCTTTAGCTAATCCAAAATATTAAGAATAAAAGAGTATTTCTCAATGTTGAACCTTGTAGTAAAAATTGCGCCAAACACTAATTAGTCGTTCCATTTCAAAGGTCTTCTTATCCAGTTTACCGAAATTTTGATAAATGAAGAAAATCGTTTTTTGAACATACTAATTACACTATCGGTGCATATAACTCTTTATGTATTGATAAGGTGATAGCTACAGCAACGGTGTTTTTCTTTTAAAGAAAACTGATATAAATAACAACAATTAAAACTTTTTGGTTTGAACTTAGCGAGTTTTGATGTATCACAGTGGATAAAGCAAGTTTTGATCCAAATATTTCTAAAAACAATGAGATCTTAATATTGCTGGTGATGATGATGATAATCGAAACACGTTTTGTTTGCATATAAAAAGAAACAGATTGCTTAATCTACACTCAACACTTCTTTCACTCAACACAAAAAATAAGGCTGTTTTTAAGTACTAGAAGATAAACTAATTCTGGTTATACAACATAAAAAATAAGGTTGTTCTCCAGTAACAGAAAGCAAACTAAATTCTAGGTTCTCTACTTTCACTGTGGTAATGTATAAGTCTCCATCATATTCTTAATATTATTTCACTTTAATAATAATACCCACTATACCAATTTTGTTTTAAACAAGATAATAACACGTGATATTCACGAAACAACAGTTCTATACACTAAATGTGAGTACTAAGACACGCAACACCGGCTATACGTCTGCCAACTACTCAAAGCGCTGTGATTGGTCAATGGGATAAGGGAACTTTTGGCGTGACATTATGAATGGATTATGCGAGTTTTTGAATTTCAATTTTAGTTTTCTCCTTTACTTTGCTATTGGTTAAGGCAAGTCCCGCAACGATATTTTCTACTGAAAACAAAGAGTTTGTGGCAAAGATTCCAATTGCAAGATTGGTACAATTTTCATAAAAAGTGGAAAAGATGACTTATGAAATGAAGCGACTCACTTATCAACCTGTAATGATATGTTTACAAAACACAAGGAACGCATCAAGTGATAGCAGACATGAGTACTAAGTGCTTCTGGATAAGTTCTGTATCTAATTTTGTAATTCTAATTTCTGTATTCAATATAAATACATTTATCACAGATAAGTTGATTTTTTTAATGGAAATTCCTAATTTCTTATATGATCTAGTAAAATAGGGTTGTAACAATCAATTTATGACAGTTTTCATTTAATTTCAATTTTTCAATCAAATCGGCGTTTTCAATTATCCTATATATAAGAAACCCAGCGGGTCATGAAATATATACAAATACCAGTTCATTTGGAAGAAAACAACTAAATTAGCATACAACTGCAGAAGAACTAAAGCAAAGAGACAAGATTATAAAAAGAGAAGCTGGAGTACGTCAGAAATGGATATTTTTCAAGGCCTACTAGCATGATGAGGCTGAAATACAAAATAGTAAAGGAAACATAGAAGTTGTTCATACGAAAGAGTTAAGGAAGCCTCATTTGTTACAGGACGAACATAGAAGCCACGAAAATCTTCCTCGTCCTTACAATACTAACCAAACTGATAGCAAATGAAGTTAAGATTACAAAATTATCCAGTACACCGATATTCTACTTTTTAAATTGGGTAAAGTCAATAGAATCGATAGATAGCAGATCATAAATACAATCAATCATTACCTATACCTGCTAACGTGGGAAGTAAGTTTCAAAACATGTTTTTCAGGAAAAGTAAACAAAAAGGAGAATTAATAAACCGAGGTGCATCTATAAGCATGTGGTTATTTGGAGGTCTAGGAGATTCAGACGGCCAACGTTATGATAGTGCTATACAAACATTAAAGTCCAATCAAAATAAATTGTTATGGAAGTAAATTGTCAAATTTCAATTGCAAAGAATCTTGCGGAAAAACATTCGAAAGCAATTGATTCAATCAAAGGAGATCAACTGAAAATTTATAGACCATGTTGCCGACTACAAAAAAATATATTGATAATGTAACTCATCAAATGCATATTTATACCATTCATGTAAGGGCATCAGGCCATATTGATTTTTATCACAGTTAATACTATTATTTCATTTTTGTATAACCTAGAAAATGCAATTACATTTGCTCTGCTAAACAGAGTACATACAGACATTTTAACAAATAAACACCTAATACAAATTTTGATATAAAGCGATGTTATAAATCCAATGAGACTTTGGACATTAGTTTGTAAGCCTGGTATTCGATAGTTAGTGTTAAATGTTATTATTATTAGGAAAAAGTCGTTTTTACCACTGAAATACCAATTGTTTATCCAAAAGCCTTTGAACATTGCCAATTATTCCCGGTTTCTACAAAATGTCTGTTCAGGCTGGGAAAGTACTAAAGGTGCATTTTATTGAACTCTCTTCGCTTCAGGTTTCTTGACTTTATTTGGTTTTTCTTGTTTCTTCTTTTCCAAAACTCGATTGACATATAGGCAGCAATAGCAACCATAGTTGAAATAATGATTGACCAGAGCACCAATTTGCTAGATTTGAACTTGATTCTTCTATCACCAACTGATTCATAGTTTCGACGTTTTCTTGACTTTTTTGAAGTTCTTTTATCGGAATTTTCTCCAGTTTAAGTGGCCTTAGGTTCTTTTCTAAGTCCACTGACATGTTACTGATTACTCCAAGTAGTGGAATGAAGAAGCTTGCTTACTTGCGGAGTAAGCAAGCGCCTTCATTCCACGAAATCCTGGCCGACTGAGTAGTCGTTGTTTCAGTAAGAAAGAGAGCTGTCGGGCAAACAGCGGTGAGAGATTCACACTCACCCAACAGCCGACAGATCTCTCTGGATGACTGAAATGCATGGTTCGCAGAGAAATACGGGGGAGTGGTGGGGGTCGACGGATTCGATATCAAGTCGTCGACGCGGTATGTCGGCTGCAATATGGGCAACCGTAGTGTAGTTGGCAACGCGTCGGCCTAGAAAGCCGGAGACGCTGGTTCGAATCCAGCCGGTACCCCTCATTTTTCCTATTTTTCTGTGAACCAAATGTTTGAACTCCAAGTAGTATTAAGGGCTTTCCAAGTGCTTCCTGTTTCGTACTCCCAAAGTGGTATTCTAGGTATTCCCTCTGGCTTTTAAATTAATTCCTTCTTCTGCAATTATACCTAAACCAATACCCTTCGTTGATTCCGTTGAATATCAGTTTTGGAGATTGGACTGATTCCTATTGGCATAGTAGCTTTTTGTATAGTAGTAGACGTGATATACAATCTTCCTCAAGGTATTATTTCATCCCTTCTTGTCGGCAAATGTACAAAGTTTCTACTTGAGTACAAAGTCCCTTCATATATTGGCAATCCTCCTCTTCGAGAGACATGTAATGCTTTCGGGCTATAATTACGGTATTTTGATTTGTAGGAGTCGGGAATAATTATTCCGAGGGTTTGCGGATAGGCAATTGGCATTCCAATGGCACAAATGATTCTTTCCTCGTGATAATAACATTTAACACTAACTGTCGAACACCAAGATTGCAAAATAATATTTATGGTGAAACCTCATCGGATTTATATATGTCAAAATTTGTATTAGGTCTTTATTTGTTAAAATGTCTGGATGCACTATGTTCAGCTGAGCAGATGTGAATGCATTTTCTAGGTTATCCAAAAACGAACTAATATGATTAGCACAGATAAAAATGAATATGGTGGGATGTACTTACATAAATGGTATAAAGATGCATTTGATCAGTTATGTTATCAATATATTTTTCTGTAGTCGTCAACATATTCTATATTCTAAACTTTCAGTTGATCTTTGATTGTATCAATTGTTGTGGAATGTTTTTCCACAAGATTCTTTGCAATTGAAATTTGACAATTCTATAATGTGTGTTGTTAGGTTCCAGGTTAGGTGCCAATTCTACTCAGTTTTTGTATCTCACTGTTCAATAGAACAGTTTTTTTGTGGAAATGTAAATTTTTTTAAATTTCGGATTACGGAATTTAGTTTGTGCACAAATGGATTTTACGTGTTTTACGCAGTTTATATCTCTTAGCGATAATGTAAGTATTGTAAGGATAATAATATAAAGTTTTCAATTATCGGGTATACCATATCTCATCACAGAGGTGTTGTTATTCTTTTGCAGCACACGGTCGGAGAGTTGATTAATAAATCAGGCATGCGTGCTCAAAGTTCTTGTATAGACCCAAGTGCTCCTATATTTGGCGAAATTAAATATCTTGGCTATTCTATAAGCTAAAGTTGGTATGTAAAAGAACGTTAACCCCTATACTAAAAAATAATTTTGATTCATTGCATCCTGCAGTAGCTCAAGTTTTGTAAAAACCATTTATTGTAGCTTATATAATTATCGATAATTTCTACCACCCTATCCACTAAAAATAATCAGCAAGATAACCCGATATGACACGTCTGCAATTTTGTGATTGCTTGGAAACGGATTCAGCTACCTTACTTCGTACTTCCGCAGCGGGGTCATTTGTGTGATGGCAGGATAGGCAGACAGAGATTTAGGGAGGGATATTGGAGGTCGTAAAATGGTGCCTCGTAAATACTCTATGTTGGCTTTACGAGTGACGTAAAACACACTACATAGGCTCATAAATGCAAATAAAAATGTCAACTTTGCCATTTATTAGACTTTATAACCACGAAATACTTACATGAAGGTTTTGCGCTAAAGGTAAGCCTCTATACTGTTTTTTAAAAAAATTAGACATATTGGTTGACCTACTGCTACCGACAGATATCAGTTCTTTATAAATGTTTTCTATTCGAAACGACATCGTTGTGTGGTGTAGTGTAGGAGATTATTTAAGAATATTAAGTACCCTCTTCAGCACATTACCGAATACCAGATATCACATGTGTCATTCTCCCCACGTCCTAGTTAAATAAAGGACCAAACGATAATGGCTAAGCATACAATACGACATCTTGCTGTACGATGAGACCAAGGATGCTGGCTGTAGCCAATTGTGTAAACATGGTTCACGTTTTCTTAAAGCTTCAATCCAGATCAGTGTCTATCCAGATTTTGGAATAACTGTAAACAGAGTAATTAACGATAGTTATTAAGCCGGCGTCATTGAGCTTTAAGGCTTGGTGTTTCGCCACCACAAGTGGATGGCATCTTCAGAAGCTATTTCACCTTTGCGACTTAAGAAATAGCTTCTGAATATGCCATTATCCACTCGTAGTGGCGAAACGTCAAGCCTTAAAGCTCAACGACGCCGGACTAAAGACCCAAGTACTACAAATTCATTAATCAATTTTAGTTTCTACAGTTTCAATTCAATACCCTAGCGTGCCTTCTTCTTTGAGTGCTATACACTTTGCAGCGTGTAGGCGGTTATCTGCTTTCGTGCCGTCTTCTGCTCTTCTCACTACTGTTGAGATGTAGTTGACGTGACGCCAGTTTCTGATATCTCGGAGCCATGAGTGTTGTTTGTGACCTGGACCTCTCCTTCCCTCAATGTTACCAGTTAAAATTTATTTCAGTAACCTATATTTGGGGCCTCTAAGTATGTGACCCAAGTAAGCTAGCTTGCGTCTTTTTATGATTTCAAGTAATTCTCTTTGGGTGGAGGCTCTATTTAATACATCCTGGTTCGTAACATCGTCTGTCCGCTGGATTCTCAAAAGCCGACACAACATCCACATTTCCAAGGCTTCGATTCTATTCATTGTCTTTATTTTGGGGGACTAATTTTCAGCGCCGTATATTAGTATTGGCCATACCTATACAGGTCTGCTATGAATCGACTCCCCATGTGTGCGAGATCTATGAGTAAGAGAAATACAAGATAGTGAGGAACGTACATCATTCGTCGATGTGATGTCGGTGTGTGCGGACGTACTCCGAATTCGCTCTTGAGATTTAATCGAATTAGTATTTTAAATCATCCATCGAACATGGTCAATACAAGAAAAGGATGTGCCAGTGACGAAGGTGAACATCACACTGTGATAAATTTTTTGAAGAGCGATCAGTTTGCCATAATTATTGAAAAAATAATATCAACAAGGACCGATGCTCTGATAAGTCGCATAAAAGAGCTAGAAAATCAGGTAAAAGAATTGTGTATTTTGAAAGAAAACGGGAAAATCCAGTCGGCTGTCATACAAGAAGATGCTGTAGAAAATACCATTAATTCTTTGAATTCATCGAATTCCTCGAATTGTACCGTGATAGAGCAAAACACGGAAACGGACAGCACCGTATGGCAGCAGCAAAAACGGGGACAAAGATACAGATATAAAAACGAATTGGAAAAAGGCACAAATAAATCCTTTACTGACGAGTCAACGTATGAACCACGTAATGGTACAAAGAAAAATGTACACAGGAATGATAAGCGTAGGACATTGGTAAATAAAAATTCTGTATTATTTGGAACTGGCAAAAACTCTACCCATATGACGGCAGTGGCGCGCAAGTCCTGGGTTTATGTAGGGAGAGTCACTCCTGGCACAGGTACTGAAGGCTTAAAAAAACACATAGAGGATACCTTCTCAATATCAGATGTACCTATTGACATACTGCCTGTATGAGAAAATGTAAAATCAGAGTCGTTTAAAATCCAAATTGATACAGATAAGTTGGAGCAGATATTCAATCCCGATAATTGGCCTACTGGTTGTCTAATCAAGAAGTACCGCTTTTTTCGAGGATCCCAAGAAAAACGCTCCTAATGTGAGTCTACCAGAAGCGGATATTGATAAACAACTGTTAGCGCAGCGTGCGACATCCACTACAAAGACTTTTCTGAAAAAAGACGTTTTAGGGATTATGAACTTTAACATCCAGTGCCTAAAAAATAAAATTTTGCCATTTGACTACTTTGTTAATAATGAAGAATATATTAAAATCATATGTTTGACAGAGCACTGGTTGAAAAATTGTGATGTACTAAATTTTAGAATTTCAAATTTTCTCTTGAAGGCATCTTTTTGCAGGACAACCCGTATTCATGGTGGTGTAGGTATATTTGTCCATGAATCTATACAAGCTAGTGAAATCGTTGACATCAAGTGCTTGTCCCAGGAACTTCATTGCGAGATAGCAGGTATTTTCATTAAGCACATAAATCTTGTATCCATAGTTTTATACAGATCTCCTTGTGGAGAATCTGATTTTGAAATATTTTATGATACACTGAACAAAGCTCTTCTCACAATAGAGAACTCTTATCCCACTGCCAGGATACTTGTTTGTGGAGATTTCAATTTAAACTTTCTATCACCTGACAGTAGGACTAAAAGAATAATCAACCTCTTATTACAGTTTAATTTGATGCAAACTATCTTTGAGTGTACTAGGACAGCAGGCAGTTCGCGATCATGTCCTGATAACATTTTCTGTAATTTCGACTTTACTGATTGTAAAGTACTGAGTATAGGTATGTCTGATCATGATCCACAGATACTCACTATTGATCATGTTCTTAAAACAACAGATCAACTAGCCCTATACAGGAATGTCTCAAAAACTAATATGGATATATTCATGAACTGCTTACGTCTTGAGTCATGGGCTGAGGTTTATCAAGCATCTACTGCATGTGCCAAATCAAAACTTTTTTCCAAACGTTCTACTTTCACTTTGAAAACTCCTTTCCTGTAACCAAATCATACAACCGATCATCCAAAAATAAAAAATGTTTTTCCGCGGAAGTAGAAAGGCTTAAGCAGCTGGAACTATTCTACCATAGTGTTCTTAAAAATAATCCATCAGAAGAAAATAGAACTTTATATAAACAAATTATGACCCGATACAACAATACACTGATAGCAGAAAAAAAGAATAGGAATAGACAATACATTGAATCATCCGAAAACAAAAATAAAGCCGTATGGCATGTGATTAATCGCGAATGCGGAAGGAAACCTAGGACAACCTCTGAAAACCCTAATATTGACGCTAATGTGCTAAACCACTTTTTTGTGAACCACACGGAGGAAATAATCAAAGCCTGTAGCAAAACTATCGACTACACTACTACATACATAAGAAGCGAGTGCAGGAGTGCTTTTCTTACTGCGCTAACTGAACAGGATGTAAATAAATATATAAAAAAATTAAAAAACAAAAAAACACCGGACATATATGGAATTAGCACCTCCCTGATTATAAAATGTACTGAACTGATAATCGAGCCATTAACTCATATAATGAATGCTTCTTTCTTTGAAGGTCACTTTCCAGATTTTTGCAAAAAAACTAAAGTAATACCAATCCACAAAAAAGGTGACATGCATTTACCCGAGAATTATAGACAGATTCACATTACACCTTGCATATCAAAAATTTTTTAATACGCCCTACTTGACCAACTTTCTCAATATATGGAAAAAAACAGAATTATTAATGATGAACAGTTTAGGTTTAGAAATGGGAAAGGAACAGCTGATGCAATCATGCGTTTGGTTGAGAATATACAGCAGTCTTTTGAAGAGGGAGAATTACACATTGGCATTTTTACTGACCTATCAAAGGCATTTGATTGCATAAACCATAATATACTAGAGAAACTACATCACTATGGTATTAGAGGCGTCGTAAACAACATCATTCGTTCTTACTTAAATAACAGAACCCAAAGTGTCCATATTCAGGAAGATACTAGTGAAGAACTACTTATGAAAAGAGGTGTACTGCAGGGTTCAATTCTTGGTCCCTTTCTTTTTATAGTCTATATAAATGATATCAGTAGTCACCTGCTAAGCTTAAACAAAAATATAAAGACGATCATGTATGCGGACGACACTACTTTTGGCTTTTCTCTTGGGAAAAATGAAGTTAATTGTATAGAGCAAATGACCCAGGAAGTCTTAAGTCACTCTAAGGAGTGGTTTGCAACTAACGAGCTGTATCTTAATAGTAATAAGACAGTCATCTGTAAGTTTTCATCAAATACTTGTGATGAGCTCACATCGCTGAAGTTTCTGGTAGTGCACTTTGAGTCACACCTATCTTGGATTAAGCAAATAGATTACTTATGTTCTAAGCTATCCAAAATCGTATTTGCTATACGAAAAGTCTCACCCCTCGTAGACATAGAGGCTGCCTTAACTACCTACTATGGCCTATTTAATTCTAATTTAAATTATGGGATCCTTAGTTGGGGCGGTGCCTCCTACACCCACCTCAATAAGGTGTTTTTAGTTCAAAAGGCCGCTGTACGCAGTATAGTTGGGGCAAAACATGACGCTCACTGCAAGGATATTTTCAAAAATCTGAGAATTATGACCATTTTTGCCATGGTAGGCTATTATAGTATCCTACATATTAGGAAAAATTCTAATAGCTTCCAAACTATGTCGGAACAACATGACTATGAGACACGTGGCAAATATAAACTTATACCACCTAGAAAGCGGATAAATAAATCAAAACTTATCGGCATTGAATACTACAACTTACTGCCTAAAAATATTACCGATCTTGCAGCACCTGCCTTCGAGAGGAAGATTAAAATCTTACTGACGGACAAGGTTCCATATAGTTTGGAGGATGTCAGACTATGCTTAAAAAATCTGTGATTACTGTGTTATTGTTTTTCTATTTACAAATTGACAAACACGCTATTTTGTAGTTAAGAAGTTTTTTTGTTTTATATATTATAACATATGTGTTTGTGTGTATGTATGTGTATATATACATGTATGTCTATGAATGTATGTACTTATGTGTGTTATTATAACATATGTGATTGTCTCATGTATTCGTCATATACTCATGCTTGTTCTTCTGTAAACTATGTAATTGTAAATTTACAGTGACGTGCCAATGATGTCTGTACATCCAATGGTTAATAAGAACTATTATTTCAAAAAACAAAAAGTGCAGGCCGGGCTCCGACACACCGGGCTGCTGTTCCATTACCCAATGACTACTCCTCACACCGTGAGGTGAGCAATCACTGGGTCCGCGAATCGTGCGCCCTAAGTAGACGAAGGGACCCAAGGATGACTGCCTTCTGCATTCTGGCGGCTAAGATGTGCGCCGCCGCACGGCACACCGGTATTTTGCGCAGTGCAGAGAGCAGCGTATTCCTCATTCCACCCAGGGATCCAATGACCATAACCAGCAGACTTACAGTGTAGTCTGGCCAGAGCCTGCGAAGTTGTCCGAGCAACTCCTGATATTTGGTCCGCTTTTCCTCCTCCTTAGAGACGATGTTCACCTCGGCAGGCGCCGAAAACTCAATAACGAACATCGTCTTCTGTTGGTGGTCGAGAAGGACTATGTCGGGCTTGTTTGCCTGTACAAGCTCGAGCGTGGGGAACGAGTAGTTCCAGTAAATCCGGCATCTCTCGTTCTCCACAACGGACTCTATATCCCCTGGAGCGTATGGCAGCACCGGTGTCTCATCGATACCGTATGAGTGCCTCAAATGATAGTAGAGCACTCGTAGAGCCGCGTTGTGCCGATGGACGTAAGCCGTCCCAGCGTACGTCTTACACGCCGACAAGAGATGCATAAGCGTCTCTGGCGCCTGTCGGCAAGCTCTACAAAGGGTGTCGGGTACATCTACACCCATAACCCTTTTACGGTACACCAAGATGTTGAAGACACCATCTTGGCAAGCCATTATAAAGCCTTCAGTCTCCGACTTCAACCCACTAGAACTTAGGAAAGAGAAGGTCAACTGCTCAGACAAGCCATGCTCTTCCAGATGTTTGTAGAAGATTCCATGCATTGGCTTACCTTTACGAAGTCTTAAAAGGAAGTCGACTTCGGCAGTTTTAAGGTGGGCTTTTAATTCTGCGGGAGCAAGTTCCGTAATGGACTGCTGACACCTCCGCTTGAAGTCGAGTGTGAGGCTGAGCTCCTCGGCTGCTCGTTTCGCTGCGCTAAAAAGAAAGGCTCCTTTTCCCGCATTCTCGTGCTCTCGCACAAAGCGGATCAGGGGATCGGTGCTGTTCGTTACATAGCAGGCGGTGGCCAGTACTACTCTGTTGTGCAGACGCTCCAAGCTCAATAGTCCACGCCCTCCCAGGTGTCGCGGGAGGTATATTCGCGGGACAGAGGACTTAGGATGCAGGCTTCTTTCCATATTCATCCTTTTGCGGGTCTTCGTGTCGATTTCCTTCAGCTCGTTCACTTTCCAGTGTATAGCACCAAAGGTGTATAATAACAATGGGACCGCAAGCATGTTTGTGGCAGCGACTTTGTTCTTGCCGGACAGTTCTGACGACCAGATCTGCCGGAGTCGGTGCAAATACTTGCGGCGGAGACACTCTTTAACCAATGTTGCCTCTTGGACATGACGCTGCGCCACTCCAAGGTAGGTATAAGTATCTCCGGCATGCAGTTGTCGCAAGATGCTCCCATCAACAAGCTGTTCCTCATCTCCACTATCTCCGCTTCGTCCTTTCTTGAGATGAACCAATTCACATTTGTCTGTCCCGAACTCCATTCCGATAGCATGACTGTACTCCTGCACCACCCTCAGCGATTGTTGTAGTTCGCGTTGGCCGGAGGCATAAAGTTTTAGGTCATCCATATAAAACAGATGAGTGACCTTGTGCCTCCGGTTATTGGGCGTGCCACAGCTGTATCCTTTAGTATTTCTCAGCGCTATGGACAGAGGCAAAAGTGAGATGCAAAAGAGCAAGGGACTCAAGGAGTCTCCTTGGAAGACACCTCTTTTCAATGAAAACAACTCTGTCTGAACCCGAGTTCCACCTGATGTTATAGTGAACCGGGTCTTCCAGAGTGGCATCAGTTGTTTGATGCATCCCACTATCTGATTATCCACCGAAAGACATTCCAACAGCCGCACAATGAGCTCATGAGACGTGCTGTCGAATGCCTTGCGATAGTCAATCCAGGCCATAGAAAGGTTTCGCTTGTACTGCAGGAGTCCTGCGTGACACATCGGTTAATCAACAAGTTCTCCTTGCAGCCAGCTACTCCTTTCTTTGACCCTCTCTGTTCATACACGTCGAGAAATACAGGATTCACAGCTTGAAGGAGACGCATGTACAGGATTCTGGTGAAGAGCTTGTAACATGCGTTCAGACATGTTATTGGCCTGTAGTTTTTGGGATCAGACAAATCTCCGGTCTTCGGGAGAAGCACGGTTCGACCCTCGACAAACCAAGACGGAATTGGCTGCTAAAGATTTAGCCACGAGTTAAAAATTTTTTCCACCAGTAGGTGTTTATGCCATCCGGGCCAGGAGCTGCGAAATTCTTTGCGCCTCGTAAGGCGTCAAGAATTTCTTCCGTGTTTATCGGGTGACGCAGTACATTCAAGTTAGGAGTCCTCCTACAAACGGACTCGAACTGCGCCAAGGCCGGAGTGTCTGCTGAGAGAGGTTTGGGCTGTTCGTAAATGTCCCTCCAAAAGGCCTCCACGCGATCAGCAGTGGGCGGCTGCTCTATGGCTGGAGGCGGCTGTTGGAAAAGGCGAGAAGGTCTTTCGTAGAACATTCTGTTCTGTTCCAGACCTCTCGCCCGCGCCACCAACGATCGCTTAGCAGCGATTAGCATCCGTATCCTGTCAAGACAGTGTTGCTTGACAACAACCAGTACCGCTTGACTGAGTGTATGATGGTCGCGCCTCAACCCGTAGGCTATCTGGCGCACTCGGCGCGTAAAAGGCTTCCCAGCCGCTCTATATTCCATCACACACTGGATACGGGATGCTTCCTGGCGAGCCAACTGGATTTTCGCTTCCATTTGGCGCACCCGTCTCTGTGCTCTCTCAACAGGAGAGTCTCTCACTCTCCCCTGTCTAGCTAGCCTCAGAGCCGCAGCGTAAATTTCGCAATTGATGCTCCAAATGTCAGAGGCCTCCGATAGACGTTCACCATCAACCTCATCCTCTCTCTTTAAATCTGCCAGCTTCAAGGACCTTCCGTTGTTATGCAAGGCCCTTCGGTCCCTGAAATCCCCAGGTGAGACGACTTGGTCGATTTCCCTCTCAGCGGGCCTTACCGGCGAACTTTCAGCCTGGTTAACAGGCCTTCCGTCCGCCGAAAGGGCAGGCTGAGCTGGAGCACGAACATATCCCTGCCTCCGGAGGTACGATACATAATCTCGCAAATTCTGAGAGGTAAGCGTGCTATGCTCTGGGTGCATTTCACACCACCTCTCATACATGCGGGACATGTATCCCCTTCGGCGCGGACTACTGCTCTCGTAGCAGCTCAGCAGGTCATCCCTGAGCTCCGTCGTCCACCTAAAACGGTCCATGTCATTGCGGGGGTCGTCGTCAGAGCAATTCGAAGCACCGCCACCTTGCCCAACGCCGGCTTCCGAAACCGGCTCGGTGTGGGTGCTTTTCCTTCGAGGTGGTCGAACCCGAAGATAGGGCCCGTCAGGTGGTTAGCCTTAGGGCCCGCAGCCGACATTTCCGGAGGCAGCCGTCCAAATTGCCTCCAGAGGATGGACCTGTGAAGGTTGCCGACCGACTTACATCCTTTGGCTTCGGTATACCCCTCGGTGTCGCCACGCACCGAATAGCCTCTTGATGTTGGGCGGCTTCCTGGGGGTTTATGAAAACAGCCGCTTCTAACATGAAGAACAGACGCTGTCGGAGTACCGCTCCTCACATGGAGATCCGTCGTGTCCTATTAATTGTGGAATAGCCGATCCTCTGGATGCAGACGCTATTCCACTGTGCTAGTTTTGGTCCGCCCCGGGTATTTCATTTCCCCGGTACCACCCATATCTGGGAGGCATTCCCCTATCCGCCACCTTGGGGAGGCGCCACTGAGAGGATCTAGCAACCCCTCGCGGACACGCGGGTATTATTATTATATTTATTATTATTATTATTACATGTTAGAGAGAGCGCGCAAATATCACCGCTTCAGCAATCGACCGGTCAGCGCCGGTACTCTGTAAACGTGTTTCTATGCACTATGTACCATGGGATCGGGTGGCCTCGTAAATATGACAGCGTGCCGTGACAGCGTAGTCGACACGTGATAGGCACCTGAAACTTCCCGATCGTCATGGTCGTCATGGTGATAGAAACATGTTTCTATCTCTTTAAGTGAGGGAGTACCGACGCTGAGTAGGGGTACTAGCAGGGCCGGCTCGGTGCGCGGCCGCCACGATTTTGGAGATGTTTCTGCGCATTGAACATTTTGTTTGAAATAGGATTTTGCATTTTGGAATAGTATTTAAAAAAATTACAAAAGAATGGATTGCGTGTACGTGAATTTGTCGTCAATATAATAATTGTTGTATAGGAGAAAAATTCAAATCATCCATCCACAAATTCATTCTACCTCTGACTACCGAATCATGGCACGAATTGCGATTATAAAATTTTTTAAATCTGAAAAAACAAAAAATACCAAAATAAACCAAATTCGTTCATACAAATCTTTTGGAATCCGAAAAACCAAAAATACCAATATGAAGCAAGGGCGTTAATACTAGGAGCAGTACCGAATTGAAGCCATAATCTGTCCAAAATATTCATACAGTAGGAGTACGCAGCAGACGTAAGATACTGATCAATTTGGAGAATTATATTTTTGGTGACAGATTTCCTAAAAGTTGAAAATGTTTGTCGAATATAATTCAAGTTTCTTTCACTGTGAATGATTGAACATTTGTGTGACACAAACTAGAGACAACCAGTCGGAAAGTAGAGACACTGATGAAATTCGTCCTTCTGAAACTGACAATCTAGATTAGTGAATTTACTGAATAATTTTATCCCCCACTTACTCGTCAAAACATAATTAAATTATTATTCTGCAAAACTACATGTGAATCCGGTTGTTTACATTGTTTGTCATCGTTCACATGCGGTATTGCGATTAAACCTTGATCGATTATCCCAACTCCTTAAGTTCGGAGAAATCAACTCCTACGGAAAATAGTTCCAGCTTTTGATAGCTAAATGATTTCTAGTAGTTTTACTTGAGTGTTATCTGTGGAATGATTACTGAAACGATGTGATGGAGACTATATTCCTATAGGGCAGCAACTGTTTCTGAATCCCACAGCACACTTTTCATAATACTTGTTTTATTGATTTCTCCGGTTTGAAAATAGCTACGAAGTTAAATCATGTACTCACTTTTTGAGAATTTCGTTCTCTATATATATGTATGTTAAAAAAGACATAGCATACCATTTAAAATTGTCGTAATAATGCGTAATAACTGTTATGATGTCAAATACCGCCCTGTAGCTACTAAGTCAAGATAAACTTGGATAATTTTTATACAACAGATTATTAGACAAGAACAGCTCTTCCAAACGAGACCTAGCTTGTTTAATTACGTTAACTTATGCCAAAGTTATGACCATTTTAAAAAAATGTTGACATTCCCCCACCGCTATATCTTACAAGATAGAGCAAAAAAATGTTAACAAACAAAATTGAAAATTGTCCTGTCTAGTGGGTAGTGACTAGAGGGGTATCGTATGATCTGGGAAAAGGATGTTGTAGGATCTCTCCGTGTGCAAGTCGGGCCTTTTCAATTCTCTTGTCCAGTTGGGAGTTGACCAGTGTTTTTTTTTTAATTTAAGTGCGTACCCTCGTGTACACATTATGTCAAGTTAGTAGCATATAGTTCCGATTTATTGCTTGTGCGTAAATAAAAACCTACTGACGCACAGCAGTTTCAAATCAGTTTTTCCTATACGAGCCTTCTCATTTCCGTTATTCAAAATTTTTCGGGCGAGAAACAGGGTTTATTGTTTTAGCCATATGCCATTTAATAGTTACTGGTTGCAAAGTTCAAAGATAGGTACGTACATTGTTTATATTTCTGGAAGTACATTGAGTACGTACTTCCTAAAACAGTAAATATACACCCTTAGAATGTACATTTGATGTTCTGTTCGTACCGGCATTAGAAAGCCATAAAACGTATGCACTAAGAACCTAGGGTGCAGTAAGGGGTTTGCAATCTCTACCATTTGTGCCCCATCAGCCACGAAAAAACCCTCCGTTGCAGGCGACTTTTGGTATCATGCACATCTTGTCCCCCTTGGTAGCTTTTCCAATCTTTAATTTTTTTCAAGTAATTTCATTATCAATAAAAAACCATGTATCCATAATATTGCTTTTAGAATACGCAGTCACACATTTTTTATCATGTCGTATAATAGATGTTAAGCCTTTGAATATCAAGCAGGTTTACAATTTTAACATTACGACCTGCAGCCCAAGCATAATTTTCATTTTATATACTGGTTTCAACGTCTTTACCTTTAATATATTACACCAGTTGATGAAATCGTTTTGTCTCATTTAGCTTAACCAAGATCACAGATACATTCCTTGATAGGCATAGTTAGCAAAGTTATTCAGTCTGCCAATATGTTGTTAATCCATAGCAATAACTGCTGTAATTGTTATAATTATTATGATCCTACATTTTTCTTAGCCCGTTGTCCCGTTCCCAAGCACTAAATCCAATTTTGTAATTGTGAGGTAACTTATTAGCTTGACGACTGTAGCCTATCTGGACGAAGTTGTGACTGTAGTGTTACGCATAATTATTTACATACTTTACAAATAATATTTGTTAACATTCTTCTGTAAAAAAATTAAATCCTCAGTAACCAATCGAGTACTTCAGCACATATGAATTATTTTATCTGTAATATGTATTTGTATTATTTGTATTTACCTGTCTTTCAGTTCAAACCAAACGTCGTAAAATTTGTGTGAATTCAACGTTCGCACTACCAATCCTTGCTACTAACCTATATGGTTAAGTGTAAGAGTAGCAAATTTTAGTTCACACCAAGCACGTTATTCACAAGCTGTTGCTACTCACTTCTTAATGTAGTAAATACATCTATTAACTTTTATTAATTATATAAAACAGTAAAACACCATAAATAAAAAGCTAATCAGCTTTTAATGTTCTTCGATATTCAAAAACTAAAACTTCCAATCTATTAACTTTACCTGTCACATTTGAGAGGATTTCCAACTGTATATATATGTATATAACAAAGCAATAAAAGACCACAATCTTCAAATAAAATGTTCGGATAAGTCTGTAAGGTATAGAAAATCATCAAGGCCATTTTCTTAAGGTAATCGGGTAACTCCTATGACGACAAAAAAGATTGGAATTTCCGCTAATACCATCGTTCCCATCAAGCTAATTTCACACCCTTCTAGTAAAACTAATTTTCAATTTTTGCATTTTTGCTAATTACTCCGACACATCTGCACCGATTTCAGAAGTATTACTTTATAGCGTAGAAAGGCCAAATTTTATCAAAATGGTGAAACTGACATTACGCTGTCAGAAAAATGGCGATAGACAGACAAACGGGCGAAAATGGGTGAGAATATATTCGAGCCGTCATAAAATATCCAAAAAGCATATCATGTCGGAATTAAAAGTTTTACAATACAGTGTGGTTACTAAGAGAATTAGGAAAAATAGGAAAGAGAGCAGACGACAGGAAGGTTCTGCCGGTGCGCCATCTGGTACCCGAAGGTAACGGCAACCAAAGAAAATCGCTGCTAAACAGCAACAGGACGTCTTGGTGGAACGCCACTGCGCGTCCGCTTTCTGTCGTCTGCTCTCACATGTTTCACATGTTTAGTAAAAATGAAAAACCTGATGCTCTCTATTTCCGTCAATCGACCTATGGCGCACTGATGATCGCTAATAAGCGTGAAACAGCTGTCTGCGTACTGGTGGATTGACGGAGACATAGAGAAACCCTTGTATAAGTAGGAAAGAAATTACTTGAGCAAATTCAAACGGCGCTCTCACTGTGGACCGGAAGCGATATTGACAAAAGCGGATTTTTCCCAGACTAGTTTTTTCACTCTGATTCCGAATCTGTATTTAGTTTTTCTCTAGTACCTGTAGTTTTGGCTGTGTTATATACGGACCGACGGACAGACAGAGGCTCTGCATAAGCTCTCTTTAGTGAGAGACAAAACGAATACACGATTGAAATCAATTTAATACATTGATCTGTATAAAGAATTCAACTACCAATCTTGTATACTATTGAAAAAAAGGAACAGTAGGGACGATAGGCGTCGGTAGTCGCACATCTAGGGAAGCTTAAGAAGCTAAAGGAGCATTTGAATTTGAATATATTATGAACCATGTATGGTCGACAAGGTGCCTTCAAAGCAGTTACCGTCTTTGAAGTTGAAATTAGCTGATGCAAACAATAAAGTAGCTTTACACATACCGGAGTCGTTTATAAGTTCGATAAGAGTGACAGTCACGCGATGTGCAGTTAAAATTTATTTTTCTTTTTCGCCTTTGCCAACTCGCACGACATCCGTATTTAAAGTTTAATTGTTATTACCTGCATAAATTGCCTTAGAGATAGCTGCAGGTAATAAATATCTAAGATTGCTTAGAGATGACCTAATTGCTTTGTATTGTTTTATCCACTTAAAAGCCAAAGTGCATGAATTACAACTTCTACTTGGCGGGATTCCTACCCCTCTTGAGTATTCCAATCGGGATTTAACCCATAACATCAAAACCTCAGAATGTCCTTAATTACAATTAAGAACACAAAATTAATATTGTTATATTGTAACATACTGTATATTATGGTATTCGTGTATTGTGTATTAGTAGTCATGCATGATGCAAAGGTTAAAGTGTTAGGTTAGATCTTTGAAGTGTAAACGTCATCGAATCGTCTAAAGTTTTCTAGAATGACGGATTGGCATTCTCGAATGTCATCGAATACTCTAGATGGTTCGATGAAGTGTATATAAGGCGCCACGGGTAGCGTAGTAGTTCAGTTGAGTTGAGTTGTACCTGAGATAAGGTTAAGAGATGGGCGAAGAAATGAGGCCGTCGTGACAATTGGTGTCAGAAGTGTGGGATTATCCATCGAATCAAGCCAGGAAAAGGAAAGAAGAAGTGAGTACAGCGTTACTAGAGCTATGGCGTTGTAACAATAAAAATTTTGTTTGGTCATGAACGACCAGCCAACACTTTTATTACACATAGCAACCAGCAGCTCGATCGGTTTGCATGAGACTAGGGTATGTAGGTGCGTGCGTGTGTGCGTGAATGTGTGAGTCTCGTTAGCCGCCAAGAAATGAAAACTAGGACAACAATGGTTTAATAAAGATTTATTTTAGTATATATATGAATGCAGTACATTTTATTTTTAAAAAAAAAAAAGAACTTATCTCGAAGGGAAGTCCTGGTAGTAGTACCCTTCCGAAAGGAAGGCGGTGCTCCAGAGAAGGCTGGCTTTTTCAGGAGTTCAGGTGGTGCCCCAAAGGTGTGGTGTCCCCAAAGAAAAGTTTTCTTCATTTTGGCACCCCGAGAAAAAGAAGGTGGCTTTGGTGGTGGCACCCCGACAAAAGGTGTTCTTCATGGTGGCACCCCGACAAAAGGTGGCTTCGATGTTGGCACCCCCGAAAAAAAGGGTGGTCTTCATTGTGGTACCCTGACAAAAAGGTGTTCTTGGTGACACCCGGACAAAAAGGGTGGTTCTCCTGTGAAAGAGTTATGGCTGGTATTAGCACCTTGTGGAGAAGTTCACAGGACTTCACGATCTGTTTCTGAAGTATGGATCTTCATGCGTTCTTACATTTTGATAAATTGCATTCGTATACTTCAGAAACGAATCTATGAAGTAGCATGGGGGAATTAAAAAGCCAAAAAATGTTCACATGGTAAAGATTAAAAAAAAATATAGATATATACAAGAGCGAATAGATAGAACAGTAGTAAAAAAAAATATTCTTAAATGCGGATCTTTTCAGATATATAGTGATAAATAAAATAAATGTACAAAGTATGTTCAAAAATTTACAAACTTTTTCCTCACGCCTTGTAAAACACAATGACAAAAATGTCCAAAAGATCTTTTCATTGCGTTCTCAATCAGCAAATCTGAGTGCTAGGTATTGTTACGTAAGGAATGTCATAAAAAAAATGTGAAACATTAAATACACACAAGATAAGGCATCGTAACACAAAAATATATGGCTAGAAACAAAGAATAGTGTTCAGCGACTCTTTTGTTAGATAATTAATAAATATACAGTGTATGATTGACTTGATATTTAAAGATTAAAATGTTCGCCATCACATGTTCATGGAAAAAAAAATGTATAAATCGGAAAAATCACATTCCTACACATAGCTGTAAAATAAATATGTAAAAGCACTAAAAATACGCGAAACTATAGCAATCAAATCGTTA
This sequence comes from Callosobruchus maculatus, assembly GCA_951848785.1. Classification (NCBI taxonomy): domain Eukaryota; kingdom Metazoa; phylum Arthropoda; class Insecta; order Coleoptera; family Chrysomelidae; genus Callosobruchus; species Callosobruchus maculatus. The sequence continues at coordinate 4,416 of CATOUR010000697.1, read as the reverse complement.
TCGTTACCTTGATTAATACATAATTGGCACAGACACAAAAGATTGTCTTAGAGATACATAATTATATTAAGTGTTAACTGTCTGAGTTCAAAAAGCAAAAGGAAGGAGGTATGTGTTTCGACATAAAAGGTAACCTTGGTGGAGAGCAAGAGCATACCCCCACTCATTAGATATGCGCAGACGGTGTAATATAAAAATCGTTCCATCTGAAAGAAAGTAGAGATGGGAAAAAGGTGGGGGTGAGAAGCAAAATAGTTATAAAAATGTACTAGTATAATGAGGAAGCAGTAGCTAAAAATGGAAGTTGTAAACTATTGTATATGGTAGGCCAAGTAAATAATATAAAAATAATTTTGGAAACGGGTGAACCGTTACACTCGGCCCCACTTAACGAAAAAAAAATTGAGAAGCATTCGAGAATTTTTTTTTTAAAAGAGAGTAAAGTTAAAGTTATCACTGAGCAAGAAGACGCAGGTAGAAAAAAAATGTTGGAAGAGAAATGGGAAGAAGAAGAGATAGCCTCAAGTCTACCAAACAAGAGGGATGGTTATAGCACCAACTCGCTTAAAAGTACAGTGAAGCTGCACTGAATATGTACTGCACAATGAAGATAATAAATTATGAAGTAGAAAAGACAAATGTACGCAACCTATCAAACCCTAATATACTTGAGACCTAAAAAAAACCTCGTCAAAACTTTGACAAAAGACAAAGAGTTTCAAGACTCGGCTACACGAGGTGTAAAGGATGCAGCAGCATCCAGAGTACCCAACTGGCTAGGAAGATTCGTTTCGCTGATAGATCTTAAAACTGCGCCCTAGAATCTTCCTACATGCCACCAGTCGTCTGTCAGCTCTGAGGACTGCAGAAGCTACCACGCCCCCACAACAAGTGAACCAAGTCATGAAGACTCTAGGGCAGGAAAAAAAAGAAAAGAAAACACAGTTTTACTTGCAGCCTGCAACAGCAAGAGTGAACTTATAGTAGTCACTAGACTGAAAAGAGAACAAGTGAAGCTTGCCTCCAGGCGACTCAATGAATGGGTTAGCATTTCAATAATGCTGCTGGCGCTCTGCCGCATACGACCTGAAGAAGGAGCTCAGATATATTGCAGTAGTGACATCAGGTGTGTGTCAAGTCTCCTCAGAGAATTTTGACTACCCTTTGTCACCCCCCACAACTATCCTTCCAGGTCCAGTATCAATAAAGATTGTCGTATTGACACTCGCCAACACGTACACCATTAAAACGGCCTCTAAAATAACTACAAGGTTGTTGCCTATAAAAAATCTAAATACCCTATGCAACCGTAAGTACTACTCAAAAGAAACTGGGATACCCTTAATATTCTCAAACAAAAGATTGTAAAATATTCCACTGAACAGACTTAAGAGAAAATTCAAATCTCTAAAGCATAAGTATAAGACCAAACTATTTCCATATATGAAATATTACATGAAAAAAAAACATTGTAACACCATAAGTGTTTCTATGAATACCCAAAATAAATTTAAAATTTTGATCAAACTATTTTCTAGTACTAACTATAATCCAGTAATGTTCTGATTTAATAAAAAAAAAATTTGCAATCCAGTGATGTTCTGATTCGATAAAAGATCTTGCAATAATCCAGTAATGTTCTGATTCGATAAAGAGCATTATGATTCAGTGATCAACAAAAAAAAAAGTGGGCGCCAGCAGTCTAAAATAAGACTACAAAGAAAATGTAATCAAACATCTTAAGTGCTTGAGTGATATCAAGTCAATACCTACATGAAATTTTTCAAATAATAAGGCTTAACAACATAAAATTCAAAAATCAATTCAGGGAACATTTATACATCATATTAAACTTGAAAAGACAATTCAGGGAAAATGTATGCCTCAAATTGGATTCAAAAATAAATTTAGGGAAAATCATACATCATATTGAATTCAGAAAAGTACATCCAAGGAAAAATTCATACATCATGTGACAATTTAAAATAGGCAAAATTATTTAAGTGAAATAACTACCACAAATCTTATGTTCATTAATAAATTGATTCCAAAAAAAAATTCAGACATCAGTGTAAGTTTAAGATCTAATCAGGAAAATCCATTAAAGATTGCATAAGCAAATACAATAATAATCAAAAGCTTGAACTATTTGTGAACATGTCAGCACAAGGATCTTAATCGATTAGAAATTATAAGGTTCAAGTAAGCTAAGAATCGAAGATTAAATGCAAAATTTCAAGAAATTCTAACCATGATTTCAGTCTATCAGATATCAGACTACTAAAATTGTAACAAACTCATATCAAGTTATGAGTGCAAAAGCGAAAATCGTAAAGTTATAAATTCAAGTGATTTAAAAAAAAACTAAACTGTGATAAACAGATCATATGAACGAAACTAAACATGAAAATCTCATGCCTACAAAAGTCATTCCAAGTACGCTGCAGATTTATAGAAACGCATACCAGGATAACTAAAGAGGTTAGAGACAATCAGGGGTAATTTCGTTCATGAGAGCTAAGTGAAATTTTTTTTTAAAGCCGTAAATCTTAAAGTGATTTTAAAGTCATAAGAAATCTACTATAATGAACATTGAACAAGTACCATGAAAACAAATCACACATGAAAATCGCAAGCCTACAAAAGCTATTTCAAGTACGCTGCAGATTTATAGAAACGCATACCAGGATAACTAAAGAGGACAGCAACAATCAGGAATGATATTATTCATAAGTAAAAATTCAAAAGTTGAATAAGTGTTTTGTGAGCTCACACAAAGTTGAAATGACATGACATGGCATAAATGAACATAGGATTTCAAAAATCTACCAACAACAATGTACAATACAATGTACCATATCAAAAGTGTTTCTTATACGCCAGAGGCTTCAAGATCTGCCCGAAATACGCCAGATTTATAGGAATGCATATTACGACAGACAAGTGAACAGAAAATGCATATAAGAAAACGCTTTCAATTCAAGAAACGTCATAGGACTTGCATCAGTCTCTATAACACAAAATTTGGAAAAAAATTCCCATAACAAATAATATTTCTGAAAACATGTTACAATATACTACAAAATGTAATCAATTTATACTACAAATTAAATCGATTAATCAAAGTTTTTAAAAACTATCAAAATATATCAGTAAAAATTCAAAAGAGTGTGCTCACAAAAGTTCAGTACGGTTAAATTTGAATTTGATCAGAATTTGGAAATTGATGTTAAACTATAATTGTCACAATAGTATGTATACTCAAAAATTTTGGACAACATTGGTTCAAAAGGTTTAAGACGGTCGTAAATGTCCAAAGGAGATCTATTGGCAGACTCTTACTGCCGCCCAGAATTTCAAGAGGCGCTGGCTAATTCTTTCTTTGGCACTGACGCTTGAAGGGAGAATAACAGCGCATTTTCCTTTCAGACGTCTCGGCATCTTCGCCCAGTACAGCAGGGCGCGTGAAATTTTGTAACTGGGACTTATAAACAAACAAAAGTACTGATCACTATCTGAATCTGAACTCGCTTAGGCATAGTTACCTTAAAAAAAAACCTCAACTAGAAAATGAAGAGACAAAAGCTAACACGAAGTGCAATACTAAAAATATTAAACACTTCATCAAAAGATAAAAAAACCACTCGAGCATGTATGTACTTGAAAACATTAGAAACTAGTATTCTGGAGCGATACTCAACACCTTAAATATTATTTATCTGGCCTCAACAAATATGACTGCCCTTATCAGCCGTTCAATCAAAACAAAATAGAGACTAAAATGCTCTAACTAACATCAAAAAATATTTGCCAGATAAAACAACTACACATCAATAAAACTCCAGAATGAAAACAATCGTAACACAAAAAAAACAAAGTACCTAGAAGCATTTACTTAATAAAAGATCAAAAAAAATTTTTTTTTATTGACATATCAATATATTGTCTATGTGAGCAAATAGTCTTTGAGAACAAATAGTCGTCACTGTACGGGAAAACCAAGCGAGCGCGTAACTTGCAGCCGATGCAAAAACTGGCCTTTCTAAACCTCTCGCTGAGGCTCCTGATAGGACTGGTCACGCAGCTCCATTGTCACAATCAATGTTCCTCACCCCTGCTGACTGTGGTACTTTTAGCGGATCAATCCCACTTCTGATGTGAGCAAATAGTCTTTGAGAACAAATAGTCGTCACTGTACGGAAAACCAAGCGAGCGCGTAACTTGCAGAAATCCTTTTTATACCGTTCACCTCAAATCCCCATACCATAATAATAATAAAAGCGATAACAACACACCGATTCCTCCGGCCAGGCGGCTGTAGCGCTCGGCCGTACTCGCGCCACTCGTCCCCAGTCGGTACACCCGCCTCTCCAGTGGCGCATCCTTTTCGAGTTGTGTGGAGATGCTCACATCTAT
>CATOUR010000696.1:0-31550 GCA_951848785.1 Callosobruchus maculatus | reverse complement strand
AAGCAGGAGAGAACGGGAGGAGCCGAAATCGAAATAACGTAAGCTGTTCATGGTAAACAACCTCTTCAGGCGATGTACTTTAAACGTAATACAGATTTACCGCTCCCGCCATACGCCGTCCGGTTGGCGATGATGTTAATTTTTCGTTAATTTATAGCGCGCTAACGGCTTGCTAAAGCGCCGGATAAACGCGAGACTATCGCCTCCATTTCGGGAGGGATTCATGGTCTTGCATTCCACGCGCTGGCTGGCGCTCAGCTATTTCACCTATTTCTTTAGCTACGGTATTTTTTCTGCCTTTCTGGAGCGTCTGGCTCAAAGGAATCGGCCTTACGCCAGAAACCATCGGCATCCTGCTGGGCGCGGGGCTGGTGGCACGTTTCCTCGGTAGCCTGCTGATTGCGCCTCGCGTCAGCGATCCCTCTCTGTTGATTAAAGCCGTGCGTATTCTGGCCCTGCTGACGCTGGTCTTTGCGGCGTGTTTCTGGGTCAGCCACCAGTTTGCCTGGCTGATGGTGGTGATGGTTGGCTTTAACCTGTTCTTCTCCCCGCTGGTTCCCCTGACGGATGCGCTGGCGAACACCTGGCAAAAGCAGATCACTATGGACTATGGCCGCGTGCGCCTGTGGGGATCGATTGCCTTTGTTATCGGCTCTGCGCTGGTGGGCAAGCTGGTCAGCCTCTACGATTACCGCGCGATCCTGGCATTGCTGAGCATCGGGATCGCCTCCATGCTGCTGGGGATGCTGCTGCGCCCGTCGGTGATGCCGCAAGGGGAAAGCCGCCATCGGGACAGCGCGGGCTGGCCCGCCTGGCGAAGCCTGGTTGCGCAAAGCTGGCGTTTTCTGGCCTGCGTCTGCCTGCTTCAGGGAGCGCACGCGGCGTATTACGGCTTCAGCGCCATCTACTGGCAGGGCGCGGGGTATTCCGCTTCCGCCGTCGGCTATTTATGGTCCCTTGGCGTAGTGGCCGAAGTGATTATCTTTGCGCTCAGCAAAAAACTGTTCAGCCGTTTCGGGGCGCGGGATCTGCTGCTGCTTTCCGCCGTATGCGGCGTGGCGCGCTGGGGCATTATGGGCTGGACGACCGAATTACCGTGGCTGATTGTGGCGCAGATCCTGCACTGCGGCACCTTCACCGTGTGCCACCTGGCGGCGATGCGCTATATTGCCGCGCGAGAGGGCGGGGACGTCATCCGGTTGCAGGCTGTTTATTCAGCGGTGGCGATGGGCGGCAGCATTGCGATAATGACCGTTTTTGCTGGTTTCCTCTATCAGCATCTCGGCCACGGCGTGTTCTGGGTGATGGCGCTGGTCGCTTTACCGGCGATCGTCATCCGCCCAAAAGTAACTGCTCGTACTTGATTACGATTCAAGCATAACCCGAATATGTTCCTGCTGCTGCGCGTTCAGGGTCTCAACGGCATGAATGAGCGGCGGCGAGAACAGCGGCAGCGCGGTTGGGTAAGGCGTAATGACCAGCGCCGCCTCGCGGGGCGCGCCCTCTTTCCTGAAGGCCTCCAGGCTGAGATAGCGAATATTGAGTGGCAGCAGCGTTAACTCGCGCAGCTGCTGTTCAATCACCTCCTCACAGGATTTATCCTCCCCGGTTAATAACACCACCTGTTTTTCGTGCAGATCGGTCTCCTGCATCAGCCAGGCGCCAAAAATTACCGCCACGAGCGCCATCTCTTCATCGGAGAATTGCAGCTCAAACTCGGCTTCCAGCTCGGCCAGCGCCGCTTTGGTGGTGCGAAGTAGCCGGGGATAAAGGCGATGAACCTCCTCCGGAAGGCTGTTGTCGATGCCAATTTCAAATAAGGAACGATCCAGCGCCTGGGCCAGATGGATGTAAAGCTGATCGGTCAGCCCTTGCTCATCGCTGAACTTCATGCCGGTTTGCGAGCGAAAACGGGCCACCATGCGCACAATGGCGCGGCGCAAACGCTGGTCCTGCTGGTGCTTGTCAAGCACCGGATCCGGCGTGCGCAGCATCATAAACAGCAGCGCCAGGAACAGCTGTTCTTCGCTGTGCGTGCCCTGGGGAACGCGCCGCTTCCAGTGGCGGACAATGTCCTGCGCCGTAAAATACTCCCCTCTGGACTGCGTCCAGCTGCGCTGAGCGGGGGAGAACTGCGGCGTATTGCCCAGATGATGCTGAATCAGACAGTATTGCAGGTAGAGCTGTAAAAACTGCACGTCCCGGGGCTCAAACTGACGCTGCAGCTTGCGCGAACAGAAGCTGATAAGCGCCCGAAGATTCGCATCGTCATAAAGCGGGCGGGAAACGCCGTGCTGTTTAAGCGCGGTTTTTAAGGCCGGGGTAAACTGTTGTGAAACAAAATGCGGACACAGCCGGAGCGCCCTGCGCAGCCAGTGCAGCAGGCACAAGCGCTGGTTCAGGGCGGTACCCTCTATTCGGTAGCAGCCATCGAGGTGCGTGACGATATCAAGCCGGTGATAGCGCTGGATTTCATCGCGCGTCTCGGCTATATCTTGCCGTGCCACGACGTCATCCACGCCGTTGGCAGCGATTATGCTCTGTGCGGTGACGGCAGCGTCGGGCAGGTAAAGCATCAAAAGCACCTGGCAGCGGCGCTGCGAACTGGAAAGCACAGATGGAATTTCAAGCGTCGGCATCATCTGTCGGGTATCCAGTGTGAATGTTTGATAAGAATAGCTAAAGGATGGGCGCTGAAAAGCGCACCGGCGGGCCTTTCACTCAGGATTGCGGGCGAACATCACAGAATTTTTGACGTGAGGAATTGATGCAAATAGTTAAACAAAGCGCGGTAGCGTTATTTTTGGCGGTTTTCACTTTCACCGCCAGCGCGCACCCTCACAGCTTTATCAGCCTGAAAACGGAGCTGGTAACGGACGGAACGCAGCTCAGCGGCCTTAAAATGCGCTGGACGATGGATGAAATGACCTCCGCCGATCTGCTCTACGATGCCGGAGACGCAAAGCCCGGCGATGAGATCTGGAAAAAACTGGCGGCGGAAGTGATGGCCAACGTGCTCGGCCAACACTACTTCACCGAGTTCTGGCACAACGGGCAAAAGGTCAAATTTCTTAACCGCCCCACGGAGTACGGCATGACCCGCGACGGCCATCAGGCGGTGCTGACGTTTATCCTTCCGCTGGCGCACCCGCAGCCGCTGGCAGGGCAGAAGTATACCTTCTCCACCTTCGATCCCACGTACTACGTCGACATGAGCTACGCCGGGGATAGCGACGTTCAGCTACCGGCGGCACTGCAAAAGAACTGCAAAATTACCCTGCGCACGCCGACGCCCAGCGAAGAAACGCTGAATTTTGCCGTTTCCCTCGATAAAGAAGATGCTCCCCCTGAGGATATGGAGTTAGGTAAACAGTTTGCGCAGGAGGTGACGTTGCAATGTCAGTGATAGCTTCCCCCGTCAGAACATCACGCCGCTGGCTTCAGCTCTGGCCGCTGGCGCTCTTTTTGCTGTTAGCCGCGGGCGGCGCGCTCTGGCTATGGCAGGCCTGGCCGCAGGTGATGATGAAATGCATCCTCTGGCAGCGCGAGGTTAACCAGCAGATGAGCGGGCTGCTGAAGGCGGTGGCGGAAAACCCGACCAAAGCGGGCGGCTCCCTGCTGGCGTTCAGCTTTATCTATGGCGTGCTGCACGCGCTGGGGCCGGGGCACGGCAAAATCGTTATCACCACCTGGCTTGCCACTCACCCGTCTAAGCTGAAATCGAGCATTGGCCTCACGCTGGCCTCTTCGCTGCTTCAGGGCGGCGTGGCGATTGCGCTGGTGGCGGTTGTGCTTTTGCTGCTACAGCTACCTGCCCGACAGCTGCACATGAGCAGCTTCTGGCTGGAGAAGGGCAGTTACGCGCTGGTGGGCGTGCTCGGGCTGCTCCTCTGCTGGCGGGCGTTGAAAAAGCTGCGCGCGCTGCTGCAAAAGCCGAAATTTAAAGCCTTTACGCCGCATCACGTTCACGATGACAGCTGCGGTTGCGGGCATCAGCATCTGCCAACGCAGGAACAGTTGCAGAGCGGTGACGACTGGCGCGCGCGCCTGGCTATCGTGCTTTCTATGGGGATGCGCCCGTGCTCGGGGGCAATCGTGGTGCTGCTGTTCAGCAAGGTGATTGGCGTATTCGGCTGGGGCATGCTCTCGGCGCTGGCGATGGCGGCAGGAACGTCCGTCACCATTTCGTCTTTGGCTTTGCTGGTGCACAGCTTCCGTCAGCTGGCGGTAAAACTCAGCGGCAGCAAAACGCCGGTGCTGTGGCGACAGATAGGGTGGGCAACGCTTGCGCTGGCGGGGGGCGTGATTCTGCTGGGAGCGGCGGTGACGATGTGGATGAGCGCGGTGCCGTTTAACACCCTCTCCCCGTTTGGGAGAGGGCTGGGGTGAGGGACTAGCGCTTCAGCGCGTCGCTCAGTTCGTCACGCATATTGGCCAGCATGGCTTTAACAACGCGTGGGTTACCTGCAACGATGTTGCCGGTGGTCATGTAGTTGTGGCCGCCGGTAAAGTCGCACACGATGGCGCCCGCTTCACGCGCGATCAGCTCGCCCGCCGCAAAGTCCCACGGCTTCAGCGACAGCTCGAAGTAACCGTCAACGCGACCGGTCGCAACGTAGGCCAGATCCAGTGCAGCAGAGCCGGTGCGGCGGAAGTCCGCGCATTCAGTGAACAGTTTGCCCAGGATATTCATATAGGTGGTCGCGTGCTGCTTCGCCTTGAACGGGAAGCCGGTCGCCAGAATGGTGCCGTCCAGATCGCGCGCGTTGCTGCAGCGCAGACGGTAGCCGTTCAGCTGAGCGCCCTGACCGCGGGTAGCGGTGAACAGTTCGTTACGCATTGGATCGTACACAACGGCGACTTCAGTACGGCCTTTGATGCGTACGGCAATAGATACGGAGAAGTGCGGCAGGCGTTTAACGAAGTTGGTGGTGCCATCCAGCGGATCGATAACCCATTGAACATCCTGATCGGTACCTTCATGTTCACCGCTTTCTTCGGTGATGATGGTGTGCTGCGGGTAAGATTTGCGGATCGTTTCGATAATAATCGCTTCTGCGGCTTTATCGACGTTAGTCACGAAATCATTGCTGCCTTTCTGGCTGGTTTCTACGGAGTCTGGGGTTTCGTAGTGTTTGGCAATTACATTACCCGCCTTGCGCGCTGCGCGCACGGCGATGGTCAGCATCGGATGCATCGGTCTCTCTCACTGGATGTTAAAGAACAGGAAAATCGGCGCAGAGTATAGCAGCGGGATCGGATTATGTCTCTCGTTTATGATAATATGCCTGAATATTCTTCAGACACTGAATCCAGACATCTAAAAATTATGCTGCAAAACATTCGAATCGTGCTGGTCGAAACATCGCACACCGGCAACATGGGCTCCGTGGCCCGCGCTATGAAAACCATGGGCTTAACAAACCTGTGGCTGGTTAATCCTCTGGTTAAACCAGACTCTCAGGCTATTGCTCTGGCGGCCGGTGCCAGCGACGTGATCGGCAATGCGCAAATCGTGGACACCCTGGATGAAGCCCTGGCCGGTTGCAGCCTGGTGGTGGGCACCAGCGCGCGCTCCCGCACGCTGCCGTGGCCGATGCTGGATCCGCGCGAATGCGGCCTGAAAAGCGTCTCAGAGGCCGAACAGGCGCCGGTGGCGCTGGTGTTTGGTCGCGAGCGCGTTGGCCTGACCAATGACGAACTACAGAAGTGCCACTACCACGTCGCGATTGCCGCGAACCCGGAATACAGCTCGCTGAACCTGGCGATGGCGGTACAGGTCATTGCCTACGAAGTGCGTATGGCGTGGCTGGCGACGCAGGAGAAACCGGTAGAACCGAAAGAAGAGACTGCCTACCCGCTGGTGGACGACCTTGAGCGCTTCTACGGCCACCTGGAGCAGACGCTGCTCTCTACCGGCTTTATCCGTGAAGGTCATCCGGGCCAGGTCATGAACAAGCTGCGCCGAATGTTCACCCGCGCCCGCCCGGAAAGCCAGGAGCTGAATATCCTGCGCGGGATCCTGGCGTCGATTGAGCAGAAGCATAAAGAGTAGTGCAGCGTGTTTTCTCTCTCTCCCTGTGGGAGAGGGCATTAGGCCGCACCTTTGTTATGAAGGCACAGAAGGTTAAATACCTGACTAAAACAGTCAAGTAAATAGTTGACCAATTTAGTCAGGAATGTCAGACTTGGCCCTGCTATGCAATACCCCCATTTTACAATAAAAAACCCCGGGCAGGGGCGAGTTTGAGGTTAAGTAAGACATGAGACTGACATCTAAAGGGCGTTATGCCGTGACCGCGATGCTGGACGTTGCGCTCAACTCCGAAGCGGGCCCGGTTCCGTTGGCTGATATTTCTGAACGACAGGGGATCTCCCTCTCTTACCTGGAACAGCTGTTCTCCAGACTGCGTAAAAATGGACTGGTGTCCAGCGTTCGTGGCCCGGGCGGCGGTTATCTGCTGGGTAAAGACGCGGGCAGTATTGCGGTTGGCGAAGTCATTAGCGCGGTTGACGAATCCGTTGACGCGACCCGTTGCCAGGGTAAAGGCGGCTGCCAGGGCGGCGATAAATGCCTGACCCACGCGCTGTGGCGCGATCTGAGCGACCGTCTGACCGGCTTCCTGAACAACATCACCCTGGGTGAGCTGGTAAATAATCAGGAAGTTCTGGATGTCTCTGGTCGTCAGCACAGTCAGGATTCACAACGCAGCACCCGTTCGCAGGACGCCATCGACGTTAAGCTGCGCGCGTAACTAAAAAGATAAGTATTCTGAATCAGGCCGGGGTGGTCACACCCCGCGTACTCGGTCGTACATCCAGCCGGTTGCCTGATTCCTTGCATTGAAGCGATGTACGGAGTTTATAGAGCAATGAAATTACCGATTTATCTCGACTACTCCGCAACCACGCCGGTGGACCCGCGTGTTGCCGAGAAAATGATGCAGTGTCTGACCCTGGACGGAAACTTTGGTAACCCAGCTTCCCGTTCACACCGTTTTGGCTGGCATGCTGAAGAGGCGGTTGATATCGCCCGTAATCAGATTGCTGGCCTGGTGGGCGCCGACCCGCGTGAAATTGTTTTCACCTCCGGTGCGACCGAATCCGACAACCTGGCGATTAAAGGTGCAGCCAACTTTTATCAGAAAAAAGGCAAGCACATCATCACCAGCAAAACCGAACACAAAGCCGTGCTGGACACCTGCCGTCAGCTGGAGCGTGAAGGGTTCGAAGTGACTTACCTGGTGCCACAGAGCAACGGGATTATCGACCTGAAAGAACTCGAAGCGGCGATGCGTGATGACACCATTCTGGTTTCCATCATGCACGTTAACAACGAAATCGGCGTGGTACAGGACATTGCGACCATCGGCGAAATGTGCCGCGCCCGCGGTATCATCTACCACGTGGACGCGACTCAGAGCGTGGGCAAACTGCCAATCGACCTGAGCCAGCTGAAGGTGGATCTGATGTCCTTCTCCGGCCACAAAATCTATGGCCCGAAAGGCATCGGCGCGCTGTACGTTCGTCGTAAGCCGCGTATCCGCATCGAAGCACAGATGCACGGCGGCGGTCACGAGCGCGGCATGCGTTCCGGCACGCTGCCTGTTCACCAGATCGTGGGCATGGGCGAAGCGTATCGCATTGCGAAAGAAGAGATGGAAACCGAGATGGCACGCCTGCGCACGCTGCGTAACCGTCTGTGGGACGGCGTGAAGGATATGGAAGAAGTCTATCTGAACGGCGATCTCGAGCAGGGCGCACCAAACATTCTCAACGTCAGCTTCAACTATGTTGAAGGCGAATCGCTGATCATGGCGCTGAAGGACCTGGCCGTTTCTTCCGGTTCTGCCTGTACGTCCGCAAGCCTGGAGCCATCCTACGTGCTGCGCGCGCTGGGTATGACTGACGAGCTGGCACACAGCTCCATCCGTTTCTCTTTAGGTCGTTTCACTACCGAAGAAGAGATTGACTACACCATCAAGCTGGTTCGTAACTCCATCGGCCGTCTGCGCGACCTTTCTCCGCTGTGGGAAATGTTCAAGCAGGGCGTGGATCTGAACAGCATTGAATGGTCACATCACTAATCGGTACATAAGGAGAATTCAATCATGGCATACAGCGAAAAAGTTATCGATCATTACGAGAACCCGCGCAACGTTGGCTCTTTTGACAACAGCGACGAATCTGTCGGTAGCGGTATGGTTGGCGCACCGGCGTGTGGCGACGTGATGAAGTTGCAGATTAAAGTCAACAATGAAGGTATCATTGAAGACGCGCGCTTCAAGACCTACGGCTGCGGTTCCGCTATCGCCTCCAGCTCCCTGGTCACCGAGTGGGTGAAGGGCAAGTCTCTGGACGAAGCACAGGCAATTAAGAACACGGATATTGCTGAAGAACTCGAACTGCCGCCGGTGAAAATTCACTGTTCTATCCTGGCAGAAGACGCGATCAAAGCCGCCATTGCGGATTACAAAAGCAAACGTGAAGCAAAATAATTGAGGTTTGAGTATGTCGATTACCCTTAGCGACAGCGCTGCCGCGCGAGTAAGCTCTTTTCTGGCGAACCGTGGTAAAGGCTTTGGCCTGCGACTGGGCGTACGTACCTCCGGCTGTTCTGGTATGGCTTACGTACTGGAGTTTGTTGACGAGCCGGCGTCTGATGACACCGTGTTTGAAGACAAGGGCGTGAAGGTGGTGGTCGATGGCAAAAGCCTGCAATTCCTCAACGGCACTCAGCTGGACTTCGTAAAGGAAGGCCTGAACGAAGGGTTCAAATTTACGAACCCGAACGTCAAAGACGAGTGTGGTTGCGGCGAAAGCTTCCACGTTTAACCGCGCGTCATCCGAAACCCCACCGTGGCTTTGCTGCGCGTGGGGTTTGTTCTAACAGGCTACCCCTGAGATTGTTATGGATTACTTCACTCTCTTCGGACTACCCGCTCAATACCCGATCGATCTGCAGGCGCTGACGGTCCGTTTTCAGGATCTGCAGCGTCAGTACCATCCGGATAAATTCGCCAGCGGGACGCAGGCAGAGCAGCTGGCCGCGGTGTCGCACTCTGCGACCATCAACCAGGCCTGGCAGACGCTGCGCCATCCGCTGGCGCGTGCCGAATATCTGCTCTCACTCCACGGTTTTGATCTGGCGAGCGAACAGCATACCGTGCGCGATACCGCGTTTCTGATGGAACAGCTGGAGCTTCGCGAAGAGCTGGATGAGATTGAACAGGCCAAAGACGAGGCGCGTCTGGAAAGCTTCATCGCGCGCGTGAAGGGCATGTTTGATACCCGCCATCAGCAGATGGTGGAGCAACTGAACAACGAGACCTGGGACGTGGCGGCAGACACTGTGCGCAAACTCCGTTTTCTCGATAAACTGCGAAGCAGTGCTGAACAACTCGAAGAAAAGCTGCTCGATTTTTAATTTCGGAAGCAATTATGGCCTTATTACAAATTAGTGAGCCCGGTTTAAGTGCCGCACCGCACCAGCGTCGTCTGGCGGTAGGTATTGATCTCGGCACCACCAATTCCCTCGTGGCGACCGTGCGCAGCGGCCAGGCGGAAACGCTGGCTGACGAGCAGGGCCGCCATCTGCTGCCTTCCGTGGTCCACTACCAGCAGCAGGGGCACGCGGTTGGGTTTGATGCCCGCGCTAACGCCTCTCGCGATCCGGCGAACACCATCAGCTCTGTTAAGCGCATGATGGGCCGCTCGCTGGCCGATATCCAGACCCGTTACCCGCATCTGCCGTATCAGCTGCAGGCCAGTGAAAACGGCCTGCCGATGATTGCCACGGCTGCCGGTCTGCTGAACCCGATTCGCGTTTCCGCGGATATTCTCAAGGCGCTGGCGGCGCGCGCTACGGCGACGCTCGGCGGCGATCTGGACGGGGTTGTGATCACCGTTCCGGCCTATTTTGACGACGCACAGCGTCAGGGCACCAAAGACGCCGCGCGTCTGGCGGGCCTGCACGTGCTGCGCCTGCTGAACGAACCGACGGCGGCGGCGATTGCCTACGGTCTCGACTCCGGTCAGGAAGGGGTGATTGCAGTTTACGACCTCGGCGGAGGCACCTTTGATATCTCCATTCTGCGCCTGAGCCGCGGCGTGTTCGAAGTGCTGGCGACCGGCGGGGACTCCGCGCTTGGCGGCGATGACTTCGACCATCTGCTGGCCGATTACATCCGCGAGCAGGCGGGCATCAGCGATCGCAGCGATGCGCGCGTACAGCGTGAGCTGCTGGACGCTGCCGTTGAGGCAAAAATCGCGCTGAGCGATGCGCAGTCCGTCAGCATTAACGTCGCGGGCTGGCAGGGTGACATCACCCGCGCCCGGTTCGATGAACTTATTGCCCCGCTGGTGAAACGCACGCTGATGGCCTGCCGTCGCGCATTGAAGGATGCGGGCGTTGAAGCCAGCGAGGTGCTGGAAGTGGTCATGGTGGGTGGCTCAACGCGCGTGCCGCTGGTGCGTGAACGCGTGGGCGAATTCTTTGGCCGCACGCCGCTGACCTCCATCGACCCGGATAAAGTCGTTGCCGTTGGCGCGGCCATCCAGGCCGATATTCTGGTGGGCAACAAGCCGGACAGCGAAATGCTGCTGCTGGACGTCATCCCGCTGTCGCTTGGTTTAGAAACCATGGGCGGCCTGGTGGAGAAGGTTATCCCGCGCAACACGACCATTCCGGTGGCGCGCGCGCAGGAGTTCACCACCTTCAAAGACGGCCAGACCGCGATGTCCATTCACGTGATGCAGGGCGAACGCGAACTGGTGCAGGACTGCCGTTCTCTGGCGCGCTTTGCGCTGCGCGGTATTCCGGCACTGCCCGCGGGCGGGGCGCATATTCGCGTCACCTTCCAGGTGGATGCGGACGGTCTGCTGAGCGTGACGGCGATGGAAAAATCCACCGGCGTCGAATCGTCCATTCAGGTGAAGCCGTCCTACGGCCTGACCGATGGCGAAATCGCCTCCATGATTCAGGATTCAATGAGCTACGCCGAGCAGGATGTGAAGGCGCGTATGCTGGCTGAGCAGAAAGTTGAAGCCGCACGCGTGCTGGAAAGCCTGAACGGCGCGCTCGCTGCCGATGCCGCGCTGTTAAGCGCCGCCGAGCGCCAGGTGATTGACGAGGCTGCCGCGCGCTTAAGCGCAGTAGCAGAAGGCAATGACGCTGACGCAATAGAAGAAGCCATTAAAAACGTTGATAAACAAACCCAGGACTTCGCTGCTCGCCGCATGGACAAATCTGTCCGCGTCGCGCTGAAAGGCCAGTCCGTGGACGAGGTTTAATATGCCAAAGATTGTTATTTTGCCTCATGCGGACCTCTGTCCGGATGGCGCTGTTCTGGAAGCGAAGACCGGTGAAACCATTCTCGACGTTGCCCTGCGTAACGGTATCGAAGTGGAACACGCCTGTGAAAAGTCCTGTGCCTGCACAACGTGCCACTGCATCGTGCGTGAAGGTTTCGACTCTCTTGCCGAGAGCACCGAAGATGAAGACGACATGCTGGATAAAGCATGGGGCCTGGAGCCGGACAGCCGCTTAAGCTGCCAGGCCGCGGTGACCGATGAAGATCTGGTCGTGGAGTTCCCACGCTATACTATCAACCACGCACGCGAGCATTGATATGGGACTGAAGTGGACCGACAGCCGCGAGATCGGCGAAGCGCTGTACGACGCGAACCCGGATCTCGATCCGAAGACCGTGCGATTCACCGATATGCATCAGTGGATCTGCGATCTGGAAGATTTTGACGACGATCCAAACGCATCCAATGAAAAAATTCTGGAGGCGATTCTGTTAGTCTGGTTAGATGAAGCAGAGTAAATCACTTAACGGGCTGCCTTCTGGCGGCCCGTTTGCTAATAAGGATAAATAAAATGACCGAAGCGATGAAGATTACGCTCACCACGCAGCCAGCCGACGCGCGCTGGGGCGAGAAAGCCACCTGGAGCATCAATAACGACGGTATTACCCTGCACCTTACCGGCAAAGATGATTTAGGGCTGATCCAGCGCGCCGCGCGTAAAATTGACGGCCTGGGCATTAAGCATGTGTCTCTGGAAGGTGAAGGCTGGGACACCGACCGCAGCTGGGCGTTCTGGGCCGGTTACAAAGGCCCGAAAGGAACCCGCAAAGTTGAGTGGGCCAGCCTCGACGAAGCCGGGCAGAAAGAGCTGGAAAGCCGCCTGCAAATCATCGACTGGGTGCGCGATACCATCAACGCCCCGGCGGAAGAGTTAGGCCCGGAGCAGCTGGCGCAGCGCGCCGTTGACCTGCTGTCCGGCGTGGCGGGGGACAGCATGTCCTACCGCATCACCAAAGGTGAAGATCTGCGCGAGCAGAACTATATGGGCATCCACACCGTGGGCCGCGGTTCTGAGCGCCCACCGGTGCTGCTGGCGCTGGACTACAACCCAACCGGCGATAAAGCCGCGCCGGTATTTGCCTGCCTGGTCGGTAAAGGCATCACCTTCGACACCGGCGGCTACAGCCTGAAGCAGAGCGCGTTCATGGACTCCATGAAGTCCGACATGGGCGGCGCGGCAACGATTACCGGCGCGCTGGCGTTCGCCATCACCCGCGGTCTTAAAAAGCGCGTGAAGCTGTACCTGTGCTGCGCGGACAACATGGTAAGCGGTAACGCCTTCAAGCTGGGCGACATCATTCGCTACCGCAACGGTAAAAACGTCGAAGTGATGAACACCGACGCCGAAGGCCGCCTGGTGCTGGCCGATGGCCTGATCGACGCGTCAGCCCAGAAGCCGGAGCTCATTATCGACATGGCAACCCTGACCGGTGCGGCGAAAACTGCCCTGGGTAACGACTATCACGCGCTGTTCAGCTTCGACGACAGGCTGGCCGCTCGCCTGCTGGCAAGCGCCGCGGCGGAAAACGAGCCGTTCTGGCGCCTGCCGCTGGCCGAGTTCCACCGCAGCCAGCTGCCGTCTAACTTTGCCGAGCTGAACAACACCGCAAGCGCGGCGTACCCGGCGGGGGCAAGCACCGCAGCAGGCTTCCTGTCCCACTTCGTCGAGAACTATCAGGAAGGCTGGCTGCACATTGACTGCTCCGCAACGTACCGTAAGGCGGCGGTTGAGCAGTGGTCCGCGGGCGCGACCGGTCTGGGCGTGCGTACCGTGGCGAACCTGCTTACGGCTGAGTAATTATTGGCCCCTCACCCCGGCCCTCTTCCCAAAGGGGAGAGGGTGTTCAAATTCCCTCTCCCCTTTGGGGAGAGGGTTAGGGTGAGGGGAAAATGCATTATCTGGAACTGTTATGTCCGAAACCAAAAATGAATTAGAAACTCTGCTGGAGCAGGCGGCTACCGAGCCCGCCCACCGTCCGGCATTTTTCCGCACGCTGCTTGAATCCACCGTCTGGGTGCCGGGCACGGCGGCGGAAGGCGAGCAGGTTGTCGAAGACAGCGTGCTGGATCTGCTCCACTGGGAGAAGGACGACGGCACTTCGGTGATCCCGTTCTTTACCTCGCTGGAAGCGTTACAGGAAGCGGTCGAAGAGGAACAGGCGTTCGTGGTGATGCCGGTGCGCACGCTGTTCGAAATGACGCTGGGGCAGACGCTGTTCCTCAACGCGAAGCTGCCGACAGGAAAAGAGTTCACCCCACGCGAAATCAGCCATCTGATTGGCGAAGAGGGTAACCCGCTCAGCACCCAGGAGGTGCTGGAAGGGGGCGAAACGCTGCTGCTCTCTGAAGTGGCCGAACCGCCCGCGCAGATGATTGACTCCCTGACCACGCTGTTTAAAACCATCAAGCCGGTAAAGCGCGCGTTTCTCTGCTCCATCAAAGAGCAGGCTGACGAACAGCCGGTGCTGCTGATTGGTATTGAAGCGGACGGGGATATCGACGACATCATTCAGGCGGCGGGAAGCGTTGCTACCGACACGCTGCCGGGCGATGAGCCCATTGATATCTGTCAGGTCAAGAAAGGGGAGAAGGGCATCAGCCACTTTATTACCGAGCATATTACCCCGTTCTACGAGCGTCGCTGGGGCGGCTTCCTGCGCGATCTCAAAACCAACCGCATTATCTGATTACAGCGGGGTGGATTTCACCCCGTTGCTTCCAGCAGCAGTAAATCCATCAGCAGGACCAGATTCGACTCAAACGACGTCACGCCTGCGGCTTCGGCAGCGAAGTGTACCGCCTCGTCATACAGCGCGAAATGCAGATCCGCCATGCCCGCCAGCGTATTGGCGGAGGCACGGGTAAAGGCGACGACCGTCATACCCACGTTTTTGGCGATCCGCGCTTTATCCAGCACCTGCTCCGTTTCACCGCTGCGGGAGACGGCAATAAATACCTGATAGCGTGCGGCGTTGCTGAGGAAAATATTCCGGCTGTCCCCCGGTCCGGAGATAAACGCCGTTTTACCCAGCACCTGCAGCTTCTTGGTCAGGTACTCGGCAAAAAGATAGGAAAACCCGGCGCCGTAGAGAAAAAAGCTCTCTTTCTGGCGCAGCAGGCTGGAAAACTGCTGGCGTTTGTTCTGCGTAACCCACTGAAAGGTTTGCTGATAGTTGGCAATAAACTGATTAAAAAGCGCCGGTAATTCTGCATGCTGCTCGGGCTGTACGGCGATATGCGGCGTGTCTGTAAGCAGCTGCTTGCAGTGCCAGATGAACTCGCTGAAGCCGCTGAATCCCAGCTTCTGGCACAGCCGCATAATGGTCGCGGTGGAGACAAACGTCGCCTGCGCCAGCTCGCGCACCGTGATGTTGCCCACCAGCAGCGGATGCTCCGTGAGGTGGGCGAGAACGCGATACTCCGCGCGGGTCAGGGACGCCCCGCGCGTTAACAGCGTGGCCAGGCGGTTATCCATTATTTCGCCGGTTCAACCGGCAGATCGTCTCGCGCACCCCATTCGCTCCAGGCGCCGTCGTACAGCGTGACGTCATTCACGCCCAGAGTCGCCAGCGCAAGGATCGCCACGCAGGCCGTCACGCCGGAACCGCAGCTGGCGATGATCGGACGATGCAAATCAACACCCGCACGGTCAAAAATTGCCTTTAGCTCGTCGGTGGTTTTCAGCTCTCCCTCGAACACCAGATCGCCCCACGGCACGTTCAGCGCGCCCGGAATATGTCCACGCTTCAGGCCCGGACGCGGTTCATCCGCTTCGGCGTTAAAACGTGGCGCAGGGCGGGCGTCGACGATTTGCGCTGTTCTTTCGTGGCTAACAACCAGAACGTCAGTCAGTCGCTTCACCACCTGCGCGTCAAACGTCGCGTCGAAATCGCCTTCCGGCAGCGTCACGTCACCCTGCTGGAGCGGCAGCGCATCGCGCTTCCAGCCCGCAAGGCCGCCTGCCAGAATCGAAACGTTTTCCACGCCGAAAGTTTTCAGCATCCACCACGCGCGCGGTGCCGAGAAGAGGTTACCTTCATCGTAAACAACAAGGTGTTTATCTTTGCTGACGCCAAGTTCGCGCATCGCGACGGAAAACGCTTCCGGGCGCGGCAACATGTGCGGCAGGGGAGAGGTGTGATCGGAAAGGGCTTCGATATCAAAAAATACCGCGCCGGGCAGATGTCCGGCACGGTATTCACCGGGAACGTCACGATGCTCCTGGCCCGGAGGAGCCATGCGCGCGTCAATAATCTGGACTTCCGGATCGTCGCCGTGCTCAATCAGCCAGTCGGCGGCGACAAAATATGAGGTGGACATGGGTTGCCTCCATTCTTTTCCGTAAAAAAGAATTGTCGGTGTTTTTTCTGACACCGACAAGCAAACCGCGTTCAACTCGCGAGCAAGCCCCTATTTTTTCACCGTTTCGCCGTCCTGCCAGGCTTTTTGCAGCGCAGGCCAGTAGTCGCGGTTGGCTTCAATCATGTCATCCAGAATCGCTTTCGCGTGCGCCATGGTCGGCACGGTACGGTTCAGGGTGAACGCCTGCAGCGCTTTTTCATAGCTGCCTTCGATGGTTGCCTCCACCAGCAGCTGTTCAGACGCGAGCTGCTGTTGCAGGAGGGTCTGATGGAACAGCGGCACCTGGCCCACGCGGACGGGCTCCGGTCCTTCGGAGGTGATATAGGCGGGCACTTCCACTACCGCGTCGTACGGCAGATTGGTTATCGCGCCGCGGTTTTCCACCATCACCAGATGACGGCTCCGCAGGTTAAAGGCCAGCGAGCAGGCGACATCAACGATAAACTCACCGTGCACGCCCACGTGGAAGGCATCCGGTAAAATCCCGGTGCGCTTGTACTCTTCCGCGGCGGCGAAAAGTTTTTTCTCACGCCCGTTCATCACTTCGTTGGCGCGGGTGTACTCCGGGTCCTGATGCTCCACAATCTGGTTCGGCATCAGGTAGTACTGCAAATACGGGTTCGGCAGGTACTCCGGGTAGTTATCCATAATCGGCTTGATGTTGCGCCAGGTTTTCACCCACGACGGATCAGAATGCTGCGGATCCGTTTTGGCGGCATCTTCCGTCAGCAGGCCAAACTTCGCGATATGCTTACGCAGCTCCGGCAGCCTGTCTACGCCGTCCACCAGCACGCGTGTAAACCAGCCGAAGTGATTCAGACCAAAGTAGTCCACCTCCAGCTTGTGGCGATCCACGCCCAGAATGGCGCCCATATTACGCATCGCGGCAACCGGCATATCGCAGATGTTCAGCACGCGCGCATTCGGGCGCAGACGACGCACGCCTTCAGCGACGATAGCCGCCGGGTTGGAGTAGTTAACGATCCACGCTTTCTCATGCGCGTAGCGATCCACCAGATCGATAAGCTCCACCATCGGCAGGATCGTACGCAGCCCGTACGCCAGCCCGCCGGGGCCGCAGGTTTCCTGGCCAATCACGCCGTGACGCAGCGGGATCTTCTCATCCTGCTCGCGCATCCTGTACTGACCAACGCGCATCTGGGCAAACACAAAATGCGCGCCGCTGAAGGCCACTTCCGGGTCGCTGGTGACGGTGAATTTGATGCTCTGGCTGTGGTCGCGAATAACCTTTTCCACCACCGGCGCAATAGTGTCCTGACGTGCCTCGTCGATGTCATAAAGGCGAATCTCCGCCAGCGGGAAATCCTGCAGGCGCACCATCAGGCTTTTCACAATACCCGGCGTATAGGTGCTGCCGCCGCCGGCAATGGACAGAATGAATGGGGGTGTAAACATCTTTAGCTCCTTTCAGAGAAACGTCTCAACGGCTTCTCGCATTTTTTTGACATGCAGCCCGTAGACCACCTGAACGTTGTTGCCTTGTTTGATAACCCCTTTCGCGCCGGTCGCTTTCAGGCGCGGTTCGTCGATGATCGCGACGTCCTTCACCGTGACGCGTAAGCGGGTGTAGCAGTTATCAACGACTTCAATATTTTCCCGGCCGCCCAGGCCCACCACGATGGATTCGCCCAGCCCGTCGTTATTCCCCTTCGCCTGGTACTCCTGCTTGCTGTAAAGGCGCGTCTCCTGCTCCTCATCTTCACGGCCCGGCGTTTTCATGCTGAAGCGCAGGATCAGGAAGCGGAACACCACGAAGTAAAGGGCGAACATAATCAGTCCGACCACGATATACATAGGCCAGTTGGACTTCTCCGTGCCCAGCGGCAGGTTGTAGAGAATGAAGTCGATAACCCCATTGGCACCGATGGCGTGAACGCCGAACAGGGAGAACAGCATCATGCCGATGCCGGTCAGCACCGCATGCACCACGAACAGCAGCGGGGCGACAAACAGGAAGGAGAACTCAATCGGCTCGGTGACGCCCACCAGCAGCGAGGTTAGCGCCGCCGGGATCAGAATGGCTTTAGCAATGGCTTTACGCTCCGGCTTTGCGGTCATGTACATCGCCAGCGCGGCGGCAGGCAGGCCGAACATTTTACTGATGCCGCGCGCGTCCCACACTACGGTGCTACTCAGCTGCTTCACGTCCGGGCAGGCCATCTCGGCGAAGTAAATGTTGCGCGCGCCCTGATAAACCGTGCCGCACACCTCCTGCGTACCGCCCAGTTCGGTATAGAGGAACGGGGTGTAGACCAGATGATGCAGGCCCGTCGGCACCAGGATGCGCTCAAGGAAGCCGTAGATCGCCACGCCGAACGGACCGGAGCCTTTGATCGCCAGCGCCAGCGCGCTAATGCCGTGCTGAGCGTACGGCCACAGCTCGCTCATCACCACGCCGAGCAGCATTGAGACGGGCAGCATCACAATGGCAACAAAGCAGTGGCCGGAATAGATCGCCATCGCGCCATTAAACTGCACGCCGGAGTATTTGTTATACAGATAACCGGAGAGCGCCCCGGTCAGGATCCCGGCGAACACGCCCATCTCCAGTACCTGAACGCCAAGCACCATGCTTTGACCCGCGGCTTTCATCTGGTCAGCTGGGGCCAGTTCACCCTGAAGCTGCAGCGTCACGTTCATAGCGTTGATAAACACCACAAAGGTCACCAGCCCAATCAGTGCCGCGTAGCCTTTGTCCCGCGTAGCCAGGCCAATGGGGATCCCGACGGCAAACACCAGCGCCAGGTTAACCAGCACCGACACGGCAGATTTGGCGATCAGCTGGCCAATATTCTGGATCAGCGGATGGCCGAGAAACGGCAGGTACTCGGCCAGATTAGCGTTGCCCAGCACGTTGCCAAAGGCGATAAACAGACCGACGATAGGTAAGATAAGTACCGGTCCGTAAAGTGATTTACCGAAATTTTGTAGGGCGTTCACGGCTCGTTTCATGGCTTTCTCTCTTATTGAACCGCGCACTCGGCGTGCGTCATGGTCATAAAACTAGCAGGCCCGGAAGGATCTTATCCAGCTATCTTCTTGTTTTAAAAACAAATGACGTGAAAGGTAACATGTTACGTTAAGGGCTGTGATCGTGGTTCCAACACCGTATGGCAGGGTGATGTCATTCTGCGAGGCGCTTTCCACAATACTAAATTGGACTTTTTGTATTAACGAAACTTGCGGATAATACTTATCCGGACGACGACCAACAGGCCTCACAGGCCAGGGACTAAGGATGAAACCGTTTCGCTTAGCCGCGATCTCTCTCGCGCTGCTCACCACGTTTACGCTTGTCGGCTGCGATAACAGCGACGACAACACACAGGCTGCTGCGCCCGCAGCGTCAACCGCTTCAGAAAAGAAAGCACCGGAAAAACCGGACCCAAAAACGCTGGCTGCGCTGGCTGCACAGAGTCAGGGTAAGGCGCTGACGCTGCTGGATGCCTCAGAGGTACAGCTAGACGGCGCTGCGACGCTGGTGCTGACCTTTTCGGTGCCGCTGAAGCCGGATCAGGACTTCGCCAAAACCGTGCACGTGGTGGATAAGAAAAGCGGCAAGGTGGACGGCGCCTGGGAGCTGGCGCCCAATCTGAAAGAGCTGCGCCTGCGCCACCTGGAGCCAAATCGTAACCTGGTCGTCACCGTCGAACGTGGTCTTGAGGCGCTGAACAGCGCGACGTTTGGCATTGATTATGAAAAAGCCATCACCACCCGGGATGTTGAACCGACGGTCGGATTTGCCAGCCGCGGTTCGCTGCTGCCGGGCAGCGTGGTGGAAGGGCTGCCGGTGATGGCGCTTAACGTTAACAGCGTGGACGTGAACTTCTACCGCATTAAGCCGGAGTCGCTGGCCTCGTTTGTCAGCCAGTGGGAGTACCGGAACTCACTGACCAACTGGGAGTCCGACACGCTGCTGAAGATGGCGGAACTGGTCTATACCGGCCGCTTTGACCTCAACCCGGCGCGCAACACTCGCGAGAAACTGCTGCTGCCGCTGAAGGATATTAAGCCGCTCCAGCAGTCGGGCGTTTACATAGCCGTCATGAATCAGGCCGGGCACTACAACTACAGCAATGCCGCGACGCTTTTCACCTTAAGTGATATTGGGCTCTCCGCTCACCGCTTTCATAACCGCCTGGACATCTTCACCCAGAGCCTGGAAAACGGTGCGGCGCAGTCAGGCGTTACCCTTACCCTTCTGAACGATAAAGGCCAGACCCTGGCCGAGGCGAACAGCGACGCGGACGGTCATGCGAAGCTGGAGACGGATAAAGAAGCCGCGCTGATCCTCGCCAGCAAAGACGGGCAGACCACGCTGCTCGATCTCAAACTTCCGGCGCTCGACCTGGCGGAGTTTGATATCGCCGGCAAGCCGGGTTATAGCAAACAATTCTTTATGTTTGGCCCGCGCGATCTCTATCGTCCGGGTGAAACGGTGCTCCTCAACGGCCTGCTGCGCGACAGCGACGGAAAACCGCTTTCCGATCAGCCTGTGAAGCTTGACGTATTGCGCCCGGACGGTCAGGTGGCGCGCACGGTTGTTGTGCAGCCCGAGAACGGACTTTACCGCTTCAACTACCCGCTTGATAGCGGCGCGCAGACCGGCATGTGGCATGTTCGCGCGAATACGGGAGACAACCAGCAGCGCATGTGGGATTTCCACGTTGAAGATTTCATGCCTGAACGCATGGCGCTGAATCTGACGGGGCAAAAAACACCGGTTTCTCCACGGGATGATGTGGACTTTAACGTAGTGGGTTATTACCTGTATGGCGCACCGGCTAACGGCAACGCCCTGCAAGGCCAGCTTTTCCTGCGCCCGCTGCGTGAGGCGGTAACTGCGCTGCCGGGATTCCAGTTCGGTGATATTGCGGAAGAGAACCTGAGCCGTAGCCTGGACGAAGTGCAGCTTACGCTTGATGAGCAGGGGCGCGGACAGGTGACCACTGAAAGCCAGTGGAAAGAGGTGCACTCGCCGTTGCAGCTGATTTTGCAGGCCAGCCTGCTTGAGTCGGGCGGTCGCCCGGTGACGCGTCGCGCCGAGCAGGCTATCTGGCCGGCGGACACGCTACCGGGGATCCGTCCTCAGTTCGCCAGTAAGGCCGTTTACGATTACCGTACCGATACCACCGTCAATCAGCCGATTGTCGATGAAAACGGCAATGCCAGCTTTGACATCGTTTATGCCGATGCCGGCGGGGCGAAAAAAGCGGTGTCCGGTTTGCAGGTGCGCCTGATCCGCGAGCGCCGGGACTATTTCTGGAACTGGTCAGAGAGTGAGGGCTGGCAGTCGCAGTTTGACCAGAAAGATCTTGTTGAGGGCGAGCAGGAACTTAACCTCAAGGCTGATGAAACCGGTAAAGTCACTTTCCCGGTGGAGTGGGGCTCATACCGTCTGGAAGTGAAAGCGCCTGATGACATGGTCAGCAGCGTGCGCTTCTGGGCAGGCTACAGCTGGCAGGATAACAGCGACGGCACGGGGGCGGTGCGCCCTGACCGCGTGACGATGAAGCTTGATAAGCCAGCTTATCAGCCTGGCGATACCATCAACCTGCATATTGCCGCACCGGCCGCGGGCAAAGGCTATGCCATGATTGAATCCAGCGAAGGGCCGCTGTGGTGGAAAGAGATCGACGTCCCGGCAAACGGTCTGGATCTCTCCATTCCGGTGGATAAAGCCTGGAAGCGTCACGATCTCTACCTCAGCACGCTGGTGGTACGTCCCGGCGATAAGTCCAAATCCGCCACGCCAAAGCGCGCGGTCGGGCTGCTGCATCTGCCAATGGGTGACGAAAATCGCCGCCTGAACATTGCGCTTGATAATCCGCAGAAAATGCGTCCTAACCAGACGCTTTCTGTGAAAGTGAAAGCCAGCGTGAAGGGGGGCGCGGTACCACAAAAGGTGAACGTGCTGGTCTCGGCTGTTGATAGCGGCGTGCTGAACATTACCGACTACGTTACGCCGGATCCGTGGGAAGCCTTCTTCGGTCAGAAGCGTTATGGCGCGGATATTTACGATATCTACGGCCAGGTTATTGAAGGCCAGGGGCGCATGGTTGCACTGCGCTTCGGCGGTGACGGCGATGAGCTGAAGCGTGGCGGTAAGCCACCGGTTAATCACGTCACTATTATTGCCCAGCAGGCGCAGCCGGTTACGCTGGATGCTAACGGTGAAGGCACCGTTACGTTGCCGATTGGTGATTTCAACGGCGAGCTGCGTCTGATGGCGCAGGCGTGGACGGAAGACGATTTCGGCAGCAGCGAGAGCAAGATCGTTTTAGCCGCGCCGGTCATTACCGAACTTAACACGCCGCGTTTCCTGGCAAGCGGTGACACCTCCCGCCTGACGCTGGACCTGACTAACCTCACCGATCGGCCGCAAACGCTGAACGTCACGCTAACCTCAACCGGCAAGCTGTCGCTGGAAGGCGCTCAGCCAGCGCCTGTTCAGCTACCGCCTGGCGCACGCAGCACCCTGTTTATTCCGGTGCGGGCGCTGGAAGGATACGGTGATGGCGAAATTACCGCTCAGATTGCCGGACTACAGCTTCCGGGCGAGACGTATACTCCCCAGCAGAAGAGCTGGAAAATTGGCGTGCGCCCCGCATTCCCGGCGCAAACGGTGAATACGGGCACGATGCTCAACCCTGGCGAATCCTGGACTGCCCCAGCGCAGCACATTGCCGGTTTCTCTCCTGCGACGCTACAGGGGCAGCTGCTGCTCAGCGGAAAAGCGCCACTGAACCTGGCGCGCTACATCCGTGAGCTGCAGGCTTATCCGTACGGGTGTCTGGAGCAAACCACCAGCGGCCTCTTCCCGTCGCTATACACCAATTCCGCGCAGCTCACGGCTCTCGGCATTAAGGGGGATACTGACGACAAGCGCCGTGCGGCTATCGATCTCGGTATCTCCCGCCTGCTGCAAATGCAGCGTGACGACGGGGGGTTTGCGCTCTGGGATAAAAACGGTCCGGAAGAGTACTGGCTGACCGCGTACGTTACTGACTTCCTCGTGCGCGCAGGGGAACAGGGCTATAGCGTTCCTGCCGATGCGGTAAATAAGGCGAATAACCGCCTGCTGCGTTACTTACAGGATCCGGGCATGATGTCTGTCCGCTACAGCGACAACGCTCAGGCCAGTAAGTTTGCCGTACAGGCTTATGCCTCGCTGGTTCTGGCGCGTCAGCAAAAAGCGCCGCTCGGCGCGCTGCGTGAAGTCTGGGAGCGCCACGCTCAGGCTGCTTCCGGGCTGCCGCTGATGCAGCTGGGGATGGCGCTGAAGCTGATGGGGGATGCGCCGCGCAGCCAGCAGGCGCTGGATCTGGCTATCAAAACGCCGCGTACTGACCGCCGAAGCTGGATGGCGGATTACGGTAGCCAGCTTCGCGATAATGCCCTGATGCTCTCCCTTCTGGAAGAGTACAAGCTGCTGCCGGATGCGCAAAATACGCTGCTGAACGCCTTGTCGCAGGAAGCCTTTAGCCAGCGCTGGCTCTCAACCCAGGAAAGCAACGCCCTGTTCATGGCCGGACGTTCTCTGCAAACGCTCTCCGGAGCATGGCAGGCGACCACGAGCCTCTCTGAGCAGGCACAAAGTAGCGACAAACCGCGGGTAGAAAACCTGAACGGCGCCCAGCTTAGCGCGCTGCAGGTTACCAATACCGGCACTACGCCGCTGTGGGTTCGTCTGGACAGTACGGGGTATCCGGAGTATGCGCCTCAGCGATCCTCTAACGTATTGCAGATTGAACGCCACGTTCTGGCGACAGACGGCAGCAGCAAGTCACTCTCTTCCCTGAAGAGTGGTGAGCTGGTGCTGGTGTGGCTTGAAGTGAAGGCCAGCCAGAACGTGCCGGATGCGCTGGTGGTGGATCTGCTCCCGGCAGGTCTGGAACTTGAAAACCAGAATCTGGCGAGCAGCAGCGCCAGCCTCCAGGACAGCGGCAGCGAAGTGCAGAATCTGCTGAATCAGATGCAGCAGTCTGATATCCAGCATATAGAATTCCGCGACGATCGCTTTGTGGCCGCTGTGCCGGTCAATGAAGGTCAGCCGGTTACGCTGGTCTACCTGGCCCGAGCCGTCACGCCGGGAACCTACAAGGTGCTGGTTCCTATGGTGGAATCCATGTACGTTCCGCAGTGGCGGGCAACAGGGGCGGCCAGTGGCCCGCTGATCGTTGTTCCTTAAGATGCAGCCAGAACGACTGATACGCTCCCGCTGGCTATGGCTGGCGGGAGCGCTTTTCGTTTCAGTGGCGCTGATTGTCGCTGCCGACCGCCTGTGGCCGCTGCCTCTGAAAGAGGTTAACCCCTCGCGCGTGGTTGTGGATGAGCAGGGCGTACCGCTGTGGCGTTTTGCCGACAGCGAGGGCATCTGGCGCTATCCGGTTACCATTGAGGAGGTTTCCCCGCGCTATCTCGAGGCCCTGATCCAGTATGAAGACCGCTGGTTCTGGGAGCACCCGGGCGTCAATCCGCTCTCTGTACTGCGCGCTGCCTGGCAGGATCTTACCTCCGGGAGAGTCGTTTCTGGCGGAAGCACGCTTACCATGCAGGTGGCGCGCCTTCTGGATCCGCATCCGCGCACTTTTGGCGGAAAAATTCGTCAGCTGTGGCGGGCAATGCAGCTGGAGTGGCATCTCTCCAAGCGTGAAATTCTCACGCTGTATCTCAACCGAGCCCCATTTGGCGGCACCCTGCAGGGAGTGGGGGCAGCAAGCTGGACCTACCTTGGAAAGCCGCCATCACGGCTGAGCTATTCCGACGCGGCGCTGCTGGCGGTGCTGCCGCAGGCACCAAGCCGCCTGCGCCCGGACCGCTGGCCGGAACGCGCGGAGGCGGCGCGTAACAAAGTCCTCGACCGCATGATGGCTCAGGGCGTCTGGTCAGAAAAGCAGGTGAAAGAGTCCCGGGAAGAACCGGTGTGGCTGGCTCCCCGCCAGATGCCGCAGCTGGCACCGCTCTTTTCGCGCATGATGCTCGGTAAAAGCCGCGAGACAAAAATAGCCACCACGCTTGATGCCACGCTGCAGCGACAGCTTGAAGAGCTGGCGATGAACTGGAAGTCTCGCCTGCCTGCCCGCAGTTCGCTGGCAATGATCGTGGTAGATCACACGGATATGAAAGTGCGCGGCTGGGTCGGCTCGGTGGATATCAACGATGACAGCCGTTTTAGCCACGTGGATATGGTCAATGCAATTCGATCCCCGGGATCGGTTCTCAAGCCCTTCGTCTACGGCATGGCGCTGGACGATGGGCTGATCCATCCCGCCTCCTTGCTTCAGGATGTGCCAAGAAAAACCGGGGATTATCGCCCCGGCAACTTTGACAGCGGCTTTCATGGGCCGGTCAGCATGAGTGAAGCCCTCGTACGCTCCCTCAATCTGCCTGCGGTGCAGGTGCTGGAGGCGTACGGCCCTAAACGTTTTGCCGGGATGCTGAGCAATGCGGGGTTACCGCTGATTCTCCCGGCGGGCGCGCAGCCCAACCTCTCCCTGATTCTGGGGGGCGCAGGCGCACGTCTGGCTGATATAGCCGCCGCGTATAGCGCTTTTGCAAGGCAGGGTAAGGCCGGTCGGCTGCGTTTACAGCCGGGCGATCCGCTAGTTGAACGTCCGCTGTTGTCGCAGGGCGCTGCGTGGATTATTCGTCGCATTCTCGCCGGTGAAGCCCAGCCCCTGCCGGACAGCGCGCTGCCGCAGGTTGCGCCGCTGGCGTGGAAAACCGGCACCAGCTACGGCTACCGGGATGCCTGGGCCATTGGGCTTAACGCCCGGTATGTCATTGGTATCTGGACCGGACGCCCGGACGGCACGCCCGTAGCGGGGCAGTTTGGTTTCGCCAGCGCGGTTCCGCTACTGAATCAGGTGAATAACCTGCTTCAGTCTCGTTCGACGGTGGATGAGGCTCGTCTGCCGCGCGATCCGCGTCCTGCCAGCGTGGGGCGGGGTGTGATTTGCTGGCCGGGCGGCCAGTCGCTGCCGGAAGGGAGCGAAAACTGTCGGCGTCGTCTGTCAACCTGGCTGCTTGAGGGCAGTGAACCGCCTACGCTGCTATTGCCGGAGCAGGAGGGAATTCGCGGGATCCGTTTTCCGGTCTGGCTGAATAAAGACGGTCAACGCGTTGCGGCGGATTGCCCGGATGCGACAGAAAAAGTGCTGGATGTCTGGCCGTTGCCGCTTGAGCCGTGGCTGCCCGTTGCCGAAAGACGTGCCGCTCGTCTTCCTGCCCGTTCAACGGTTTGCCCGCCGCTGGATAATAATAACTCGGCACCGCTGATGTTATCAGGCGTCAGAGAAGCCGCGGTAATTAAGCGCCTTCCGGGCGAGAAAAATATGACGCTCTTCGTTTCAACCAGCGGTGGAGAAGGGCAGCGCTGGTGGTTTTTAAACGGTGAACCGCTGGAGGGAAGACAGAGGAATTATTCACTGCAATTATATTTGCCGGGTAATTATCAATTAATTGTAATGGATGAAACAGGGCAAACGGCGACGGTGAATTTTGAATTAGATCGTTAAGCGTTACCCCTGAAGGGTTAGCTTGATAATTATCAATATTCATTCCTGAAAAAAAACGAGAATGCGTTTTTATTTTAAGGAATGAGCAATGAAAAAAAATAAAAATCCGGGAGAGGGGCTTATTCCCGCCTTATCCCGACGTCACTTTATTCAGGCAGGATCGGCGCTGGCCGCCCTGCCGTTTGTCGCCACAACCGGCAAAGCACGTGCCCAAGGCCCGGCAAAGACCAGCGCCACGCCTGAAGAGAAAGTCGTGCAAACCTGTAGTACGTTTGACTGCGGCGGCAAGTGTGATATTCGTGCGCACGTTAGTGAAGGCGTTGTCACGCGAATTTCCACCCGCCCGGATGATGCCCTTGATCCGCAGATGCCGGTTATGCGCGCCTGCGTTCGCGGTCGCGCTTATCGGAAATTCGTTTATCATCCGGATCGGCTTAAATATCCCATGAAACGCGTAGGTAAACGTGGCGAAGGAAAATTCGAGCGTATTACCTGGGATGAAGCCACCACGCTTATTGCGGAGCGGTTAAAAACCATTACGCAACAATACGGCCCCGCCTCGCGCTATGTGCATGTGGGCACCGCAGTTTCCGGCGGCACGTTTTCTGGCGATAAGATGGTTCGTCGCCTGCTTAACCTAACCGGCGGTTATCTCGAAAGCTATCACTCGGTCAGCATGGGCAACACGGCGGCGGCAACGCCGTATACCTATGGCACTGCCGCCAGCGGCAGCTCGCTGGACACGCTGCAGGACACCAGGCTGGTCATCCTCTGGGGGCACAACCCGACAGAGACGATCTTTGGCCACAGTAACCACTATTTCCAGAAGATGAAGCAAAACGGCACCCGCTTTATCGTTGTCGATCCGCGCTATTCGGACACGGTTTCCTCCCTTGCCGATCAATGGATTCCCGCTGCTTCCTTCAACCGATAACGCCCTGATGGACGCCATGATGTACGTGATCGTCACGGAGAACCTGCACGATCGCGATTTCCTTCAGCGCTATACCCTGGGCTTTGACGAAGACGCCATGCCAGAGGGCGTTCCGGCGAATGAATCCCTGATGGCTTACCTTAGCGGTGCAAAAGATGGCGTGGCGAAAACGCCGGAGTGGGCAGAGAAAATCACCCACGTGCCGGCGCAGACCATTCATCAGCTGGCGCGCGACTACGCAACCACCAAACCCGCCGCGCTGATCCAGGGCTGGGGGCCGCAGCGCCATAACTGCGGCGAACGCACCGCGCGCGGCTCGACGATACTGGCAACGCTGACGGGTAACGTTGGGGTGAAAGGCGGCTGGGCGGCTGGCTATGGCGGCTGCGCAAACCGGAAATTTGCGGCAGGTCCAGAGATGCCGGATAACCCGGTAAAAGCCAAAATATCGGTAATGAACTGGGTGCAGGCGGCCGATGATGCTTCCAAAGTAACGGCAGAAGTCGGCCTGAAGGATGCGGATAAGCTCGACAGCAATATCCGCATCCTGTTCTCGCTGGCGGGCAACTATCTGGCTAACCAGAACCCGGATCTTCATCAGGCGGTCCGCGTGCTGGAAGATGAGTCAAAAATTGAATTTATCGTCGCAAGCGATCTGTTTATGACGCCGAGCGCCAGATATGCCGATCTTCTCCTGCCGGAAACCAGCTTTATGGAGCGCTGGAATATCGGTGAAACCTGGGGCACGGCAAGCTATCTGATCCTGTCTGAGAAGCTGATTGAACCTGAGTTTGAGCGCCGCTCAGATTACGACTGGCTGCGGGAAGTCGCTGCTAAGCTTGGCGTCGAACCCGAATTCAGCGAAGGCCGTGACGAAAAAGCGTGGATTGAACATATCTGGGAGCAGACGCGGCTGTCCATGCCGGACGAAAGCCTGCCGGACTTCGCGACGCTACAGAAAACGCGTCAGCATCTCTTCAAAAGCGCGCCGTTCGTCGCTTTTGAGGACAACATCCGCGATCCGCAAAATCATCCGTTCCCGACGCCTTCCGGAAAAATTGAGATCTTCTCGAAGCGCCTGTACGACATGCATCACCCGGAAATCCCGGCGCTGTCGCACTACGTTCCCGCCCATGAGGGCCCGGAAGACGCGCTGGCGAAAACCTTCCCGCTCCAGCTGATCACCTGGAAAGGGAAAAACCGCGCCAACTCTACCCAGTACGCCAACCCGTGGCTGATTGAAGTCCAGCAGCAAAAGCTGTGGATTAACCCGCAGGATGCGCAAAAGCGCGGTATTGCGCAGGGAGATACCGTGCGCATTCACAACGCGCGCGGCATTTGTGAGGTCCTGGCGGAGGTCACGCCGCGCATTATTCCCGGCGTTGTTGCCATGCAGGCAGGCGCCTGGTGGCAGCCGGACGAGCGGGGCATTGATAAAGGCGGGCTGCGCGAACGTGCTCAGTTCAGCCCGTATTACCGCACTTGCGAAAGGAAATTCCCATCAAACCATGCTGGTGGAGGTAGCGAAAGCATGAGTCAGTTCAAACACTACGCGCCGGTGAGCGACAAGCAGCTGGGTTTCTTTATCGACTCATCCCGCTGCTCGGGCTGCAAGGCCTGCCAGGTGGCGTGCAAAGATAAAAACAACCTTGAGGTCGGGCGTCGTTTTCGTCGCGTGTACGAAGTCAACGGCGGGAATTTCATCCCGACCGGCCAGGGCGGGGTCAGCAATAACGTTTTTGCCTACACGCTCTCTGTCTCCTGCAACCACTGCGCGGATCCTATCTGCACCAAAAACTGTCCGACCACCGCAATGCACAAGCGTCCTGGCGACGGCATCGTGCGTGTCGATACGGACAAGTGCGTCGGCTGCGGATACTGTGCGTGGTCATGCCCCTATGGCGCGCCACAGCTCAACGAGCAGACCGGGCAGATGTCAAAATGCGATTTTTGCGTGGATCTGCAGGCAAAAGGCGAACAGCCTGTCTGCGTGGCAACCTGTCCCCTCGAAGCGATCAAATTCGGGCCGATTGATGAGCTTCGGGCGAAATACGGTGCGGTCTGTGACGTGAATGGCTTGCCTGATTCCTCCATCACAAAACCGAACCTGGTGATCAAAGCACATCAGGGCGCAGAGAAAGAGGGGAAACGTCATGCATGAGTTACCGCTGTTGATTTTTACGCTGTTCCTTCAGGGGTCGGTAGGCGTTACGCTCTGGCTGGCGTTCGGGGGCGCGCATGATTCGCAGCGTAGCGCGCTGCTGCCTGCTGCCGGGGCGTTCGTGCTGGCCTGCCTGGGGCTGCTCGCCTCGGCGCTGCACATGGGTTATCCGCTGAATGCCCTTAATGCGCTGCGCCACGTATCCAGCTCCTGGCTGAGCCGCGAGATTGTCTTTGCCAGCCTTTACCTTGCGGCGCTTGGTCTTGCGACGCTGCTGATGTTCGCGAAAAAGCCGGGCTGGAAGCCGCTTCTGGCCGTGGCGGGTCTTGTCGGGCTGGTGGATGTCTTCTGCATGGCGCAGATTTATATGCATGCGTCCGTGGTGACCTGGCAGCACGTAAACACGCTGGTGCTGTTTATCGGCTCGGTGGGCATTATCGGCTCAGCCTGCATGACCGCTGGAACGCCTTCCCGGGCGACCCTGCGTGCGGCGGTTGCGATCGTTACGCTGCTGGTGCTTGTGCGTCTGCTGATGCAGCCCGTCTGGCTGGCTGACATTACTGCCGTGGACAACACCGTGGTGACGTTCCCGCACGCTCCGTTACGGATGCTGGAGCAGCTGCGCACGCTGCATCTGCTGAGCTGGTGCGTTTCCGTTGCCGGCATGCTGTGCTTTGCCGCGGGCGGTCTGAAGGCAGCGCGAGGCCCTGTTCTGCTCGGAAGCGCGTTGCTGATTGTGGGTGAACTGATGCTGCGCTTCGTTTTCTTCAGTATTGGCTGATGGGCGGATTAACGCTTATCCCGGCGATGGACGTGACGCACGCGTGCGTTCGTCGCCGCTTTCGCCACGCCTCCTGCCGCGCCTGTGCGGACGCTTGTCCCGCGCAGGCGTTCTCCGTTACGGACGCGGGCGTCCTGACTGATGACAGCCGGTGTATTGAATGCGGCGACTGCCTGTTTGTCTGTCCTGCCGGGGCCATTACCGGCATCATGCCGCGAAAGCGCTTTTTGCGTGGAGATGCGCTTGTCGGGCCGTTTACTGAGCGCGCGCCCGGCGTGAATGAGCTGCTGCTCTGGCACGCGCAATACCGCGTTCGTTTTATCAGTATTGAAGCAGAGCGTTACCCTGAATGGCTGCTGGCGCTTGCCCGGCTTAATCTTGCGCTTCGCCGACGCGGTGAGGCGGCGTGGACGTTCAGGCTTATCCCGCGAAACGAGGTTAATCTCGCCCGTCGTGCGCTGATGCACGTTCCCCGTGAGGACGTTCAATCCTGTAGCGTAATGCCCGGCCTGCGCGAGCTGCGAAGGGCTTTTCCCGCGTTTAGTGAGGCAGAGATAACGCTCGATGTCGGAAAGTGCGTGCTGTGCGGGGCATGCTGGCGAAGCTGCCAGGAAAAGGCGATTCGCTTTGAGAACGCCGTGCTGAAGGTGGAATCCGGGCATTGCACCGGTTGCGGGGGGTGTGAAGCGGTTTGCCAGCATGGGGCGATAAACGTGACGCAAGCAGAGGGAACTGCAAAAACCGTTGTCAGGCCCGCATATGAGGCGGTTTGCCAGACGTGCCACCGCCAGTTCTGGTCATTTACGCCTGATGAAAAGCAGTGCCCGCTCTGTTTTCACCATCATTACGGGATGCGAAATCAGGCCTGTTGCTAATCTTCGTCTCATTTTAAAAAAATGTTATGCATAACCATAGGCAATGGCGCTATTGCTCTTTATAATCCGCGCCACACCATACTCAGGTATGCAAAAACAACAGAACATTTTACAGAGGTTATCAATGGCTATTGAACGTACTTTTTCCATCATCAAACCAAACGCGGTGGCAAAAAACGTTATTGGCAGCATCTTCTCTCGCTTTGAATCAGCAGGGTTTAAGATCGTTGGCACCAAAATGCTGCACCTGACCGTTGAACAGGCTCGCGGTTTCTACGCCGAGCACGAAGGTCGCCCATTCTTTGACGGTCTGGTTGAGTTCATGACTTCTGGCCCAATCGTTGTATCCGTACTGGAAGGCGAAAATGCGGTACAGCGTCACCGCGATCTGCTGGGTGCAACCAACCCGGACAACGCGCTGGCAGGCACTCTGCGCGCCGACTACGCTGACAGCTTCACCGAGAACGGCACCCACGGTTCCGACTCCGTTGAATCTGCTGCACGCGAAATCGCGTTCTTCTTC